>OVAP01005566.1:0-12884 GCA_900406295.1 Aurinia saxatilis | reverse complement strand
CATTTTGTATAAAATTTGGGTTTGAAGAGGCCATCAAACATTTTCACCCTATTGAAAACAGAGAATCAATAGGAGAGAACGGGCTTAATATATATATATAGAGAGNGGAGAGAACGGGCTTAATATATATATATAGAGAGAGAGAGAGGGTGGAAAAAGCTAAGAATGAAAAAGAAACGACCTTGGCTTTGGCTTGGTCTATCATGAGATATCAAGTTTTGCTTAAGAGAAAACCCAAAGGAACCTTGTAATAGACAAGAGGGATTGACCAAAAGGGGAGCTTAGTTTTGGAATTCAACACTCTTTAATTAACCATTTAGCCAAATCCCAAATAACTTCATCTCATACATACTCCCTCTGTTTCTCAAAGAGTGTCGTTTTGACTCTTTGCACACAAATTAATAAATCATATTCTTCTTTGTTTTGATGTTAAATTCGGTATTTAGTATTAAAAGTTTTATTGGAAAATGAAAACAACACTTTTTGTGAAACAAAAAAATAAGTCTAAAATGACACTCTTTAAGAAACGGAACCAGTATAAAATTTGNAGAGTGTCGTTTTGACTCTTTGCACACAAATTAATAAATCATATTCTTCTTTGTTTTGATGTTAAATTCGGTATTTAGTATTAAAAGTTTTATTGGAAAATGAAAACAACACTTTTTGTGAAACAAAAAAATAAGTCTAAAACGACACTCTTTAAGAAACGGAGCCAGTATAAAAAATAAAAGCTGAATGTTATAGAAAAAAGTGAAGGGACCATAAGCAAAAGTCACTTATTGTCACAACATAAATATATAAAGATTTATCATCTCTGACTGCAGCAAGTGTTGTTTATAAACGAAAGATACACATAATTAAGAATTTCTTGAAACATAAATAAGGCAAGTAGAACACATATAGAACTTAGTAGACAACTTCATCTGATCCAGTTTGCCAAATGAGACTTGGCTCGTCCAGGGCTTTAGCACTTGGTTGATTAGCCTTTTATTCTGGCATCATAATATTGGTTGATTAGCCTTTTCTTCCGGCATCATAATATTAAGACCAGCTGAGCTCTGATTCGGCATCCTGTGTGGTCATCGTAGATTCTTCTAAATACAGCAACACGATCAACATCCTTTTCAACCCGAGCCTCGCAAGGGTCCTTGTAATGTATGTAGACAATAACGTTTTTGGCATTGAAGTCGTTGGTATCTATAGCCACTTTGAAAATCTCTAGGTCGGACAGATTAGCATCATTAGAGAGAGTCCTATGTTGTGTGGCAATGGAAAGTTTAAAATATAGAGTAATCCAGTTATTGCGTTTCAGGTCTGATTCGTCCACCAGGTAAAATCGATGGAAAGGATTGTCTTGCGACCACTGAGGCAAGTTCTAGCTGGCTTAAGAAACCACAAGTCTTGTGGTTTGGGTTGGTTTCTACTTCTTTATCTAAAAGACAAGAAGAAATCAAATAAAATAATAGTAATAAGGTGTATATTAATTATATGAACAAGATCTCAGCTAAGCTAAGTACCTAGGCCGTTTAGCAATAAAGCAGGTGAAAAGACATGTGCCGTAAGAGTGTTCTGATACTTTAGTCTGAAAATTTAGGCGTTTAGAGTTACGTGGAGGCTTGGCAGCGAAAGTGATGTAGTAAGTGGAAGCAGCAGCATTCCCAGTTGTGAAGTTGTATCTCTTGACACCACGGAACTCAAAGTTGGTCCGATTCAAGAGATTGTAACGATGCAGGCCCATCTCAGCATAAAGGGTGACAAAGGCAGGACAAGGTTTCCGATTACTACAGATGTTTACTGCCAGTCCACGCCGACCCCGCGATGGTAGTGAATCAACCTTGGCATTGAACCCCTAATAACAACAACCATTATATTATTAATTGGTATACGAACAAATCCTAGAAGAAGAAAACAAGATGAAAGAATTACATCGAACTCAGGGCGTGGTCGTTGCAAATACTTGGCACCAGTAATCGTAGATCTTGCTTTCAGCATCGAGCGATTTAGGGTTGTGCACGCCACCCAGATTACTTACTACAATCTACTGACCAAATTAGTTCAATATATGCAAAAGTCTTGGGAGAAATATCTAATCAATAGAATTTTCATGGACCAGAATGCAATGAAATGAACAACACATTTATAATAATTATGAGGACAAATTCAAGGAGCAAATAGAAATGCATGGACCAAATTATAAGGACTATTTGCTCCTTGAATTTGTCCTTATAATTAACAACTCCTTGAATTTGTCCTGCTGAACATGAGGTTTGTAATCACAACATAACAAATTATAAAAATTACAAACGTCATGCATATATAAAAAGTATTTGGTAACAACTTCATCTCCATTTTCAGAGAATGGATTGAAAATGAAGAGTTTTCTTCTCATATACTCTTTCTCTGATGGGTTAATTAGCAAATAACATTGGATACTCGTCCTGACTCATGACACTTATCATCCTCCGCTGGATTTACGCTTTTGACCACATGAGGATTTTGAGTTGGGAATTCCAATTACATCGATATATTCGTTGCAAAAACTTTTCCCTCTCTGGCCTATATATACTCCTCGTACTCGCCCTTGTGCATGCAGTAGGAGATTATATTATACCAATTGTGGGCTTGAGTTGGGCCTTGGTTGATGATACTGTAAAGCATCATCAACATAGGTCGTCACGTTAGTATTTGTTAATCGTTATGCTTTACGTACTGTTTCAATGGATTGGGTTTATGTACTGCTTTATGCTTTATGCTTTATGTACTGCTTCAATGGATTGGGTTTGATTTTATGGTCTTCTTTCTGTTCCTCTTTCACTGCTTCTCCTTTCTTCTTCTTCATTTCAGCGACCTTGCCAAAATAAATGTCATTGAATTTCTCAAACGTTGAATCCTGAAATTATCAACCTTTGTGGAGGTTTCTAATCACATAGCCCTGGTTAACACATCTCAGAGGAATACCATTGATCTTGAATGGTCCTGTTATCAAAAGGAAATTGCTTGATTGAGAAAGACAACTCTCCTACCTTGGAATCAAGCAACAAGAATGATCAACACAGTTCCTGGAAGTAATGTAAGTAGAGGTGAGAAGAATATGTTTCGCTATTTCGTTGTTTCTTCTCGGTCTTGATCATTTATTATATGACACACTCAATTGGATACGTTGAATATGCTTATCTTTTAATATTTTTTAAAAAAAAGTCTTCAAGCTTTCTTTTTCTTTTTCTAATCATGTTCTTGCAAAGAAACCATTGCTGTCAGATATGTAGCACCACAATATGTAAATGTCTCTTGGAAGAAAAGAGTGATATTATAGGTTTGGTATATTGCTTCTTAAATCTCCAAGTGGTCGAGATCGGGTTGGTTGATGTCCTGCTACAACCTCATGGAAAACTTAGTAGATAAACCGCAAGCTCTTATAAAAAAGAGTAATAGACTAACCTTCAAACATATGTAGACGGAATTCCAAATGATTGTTATGGATTTGGATCAATAACTTGTCCTATCTGAATTAACATTCTCTATCAAGTTTTCTTTGAGAGATTGCCTTTTGGACGCTTCCCTTAAGTGATCACATCACATACAACATAGGCACAGTACATGGCGTGACATGGCTCTAATCAGAAATAAAGCATAGGCCTTAATTAACTACATCTCCAAAGAATGATATAAAAATTATAGATACATGTACATGTTTGATATTAAGAGTAACCAACAACCTAATTAAGATTAATATTAACGATAAGGCATTTACATTTACTAATCAATCAGCTACAAAGGTGAGACTTTGGGTCCTAAGAAAATGTAGTTTACGGTCATATTGCATGGCTCAGCTGGTGGGACTATGAGGGAAACTCATGGAGGGCTTTGAAGTGTAATGACCACCTGTATAACTTTGTAAAAGGTTGGTACACTTGTGTTACTTGTGTAACACAACACTCATAGACATATCCAAATTTTTTGGGGCCCAGATCATTGGATAAGCATTTTGACAAAATGATAAAATATTAAATATATACTATATAATATAATAAGGTCCCAATCATATTTTCAAATTTAATGACCCCAAATCATAGACAAGCATTTAGGCAAAGCGGGTAAATGTTGTGGTACATTTCTGATGAGTTTTGAAATGATTATTAAACGAAAATTAACAAAGCCATGTATATTTTAGAAAATTAGAGGATTCTAAAGCTTTATCTGATTTTATCTATTGCACCTTTTGATATTTTTTTTGGTGGATACAGTATTAGCAAGAGAGAGTTATGGTTTTACAGAAACAAGAGGCTACCTTGTAATCCTGGCCACTCATGGAGTAAAAACATTTGAAATAAACTAAAATAATCTATAGATTTTATAGTTTGTTTGTTTTTATTGGCAAATTCATTTACTTAATGTTTGCAAAAAAAAAAGTCATTTACTACAAAATCTATATTTTATAAAGTTTATTTCAAATGTTTTTGCTTCATTGGTGGTCAAAATTACAAAGTCATTTTTTAGTAGGGATATTTTGAGAGTTTTTGTGTTCCCTTAAATATTTTTAGAATGCCTAAATATTGGTAAATAACTTTGCTAATAAAAACATTAAAGGGAACACAAAAAAAATTAAAGACTCAAACTCTCTTATCGAAAGGATCGTCCAAAAGTAAAAAAAAAAATAATAATAATTATAGCCATTCATATTAATTTTCTTCCAAGGATATAATCGTCTATTTTTTTTTTTTTTGAAATAATAATATATTCCAAAGATCGTAGATTATTTTTAACAAGTTGACTGCACATCATTTTCAAAAAAAAAAAAAAATTTGACTCCACATTAACAATTAATTTCTTCCGTGCGCAATACAAACCAATAAGGAACGTCCAAATAGTTTTGTTTGTGTGCGTATATTTGGACACACTCGCAAGTCACAACTACACAAGTCCTTTAGTTACTGGGAGTTGGTTCATTTTTTTTACATAATATGTGTATTATATTTTTTAGATTTGATTTTTGCGAATTTTATAGGGGAATTTAACTACCATATATTAATACTGGTAATGCCTAATATATTAATACTGTGCAAAGCTCCAATTCTGAGAAAATCTGTGCCTAATATATTGGTTCAAGATACTGTACAAATTTGTGTCTAATATATATGTTCAAGATTCTGTGCTAGTAAGTTTGTTATATTCTGCGTGACTCCCAAGTGCTGTTGAGAATAGCTCCAATCCTGAGAAAATTTGTGTCTAATATATATGTTCAAGATTTTGTGCCAGTAAGTTTGTTATATTTCCATCATGTGAATGCTTACAGATTTATTTGTTGCTTTTTAATACCATACTCACATACTGTTTTGTTTAGGGAAATTGTACACTATGTCCACATCAGCAGCTTCCCTGCAAGGTGCTCCATGCAGTCATGTATTCTGCCACAATTGCTTCAATGGTGAGACATGTCATTTTATTTGTTTTCCCATAACATAACAAATGTTATGTGTTTGTACTAACGTTTCTTTCATGTCATCACAGATTACGTTGCGAATCAATTGCGGGCAAAAAATTTGCTTTTAATTTGTCCCACACAAGGCTATGGCAAATACATCCACGCAAGCTCATTCACTTCTCTTCCTGTTGAGACTCAAATAGTGCAGACTCAAGCTCTAGTTGATGAGTTTGACTCAAGAAACAGAGTACAACAACTTGATTATGTCAAGAAAGGGTTAAAATTTTTGTGGACGCACAAAACAGCCTTACTCACAACTGCAGCGGTTGTTTTTGTCGCTTACAAAGTAAGTGTAACGGCTCATAATCTGAAGTTAACTGTTCACAAAGTCAGTGTTACTACTGCCGAGGTTCCTTTCATCAACCAAATTGAACAACAAGTCGAAAACCAATTTTTCTTTGATCTAGTGGTATAGTTGATGTATTTTGTACATTGACGTCTTACTTTTGAAACGAATTGACAACAAAGTTTTTTTTTTTTTATGTAACTTTTTCTTTGTTTTTCCTCAATTTTTTCATTGTTTTTCCTCAATTTTTTCCTTTTTTCTTCCTAAAATTTTCCTTTTTTCTTCTTTTTCATTGTTTCTCATATACAAATAGACCTTTTTTTTCTTCCACAGATTTTCTCAGAATTGGAGCTTTGCACAGTATTAATATATTAGGCATTACTTGCACAGTATCTTGAACCAATATATTAGACACATATTTTCTCAGAATTGGAGCTATTCTCAACAGCACTTGGGAGTCACGCAGCACATCACTCTCTTTACATTCATAGTGAATTAAGAGTAGAATAGCAAGATCTTGGTCGATACCAAGATAATCCGAGATGCGGATTGTGGCTCGGCGCATTAACAAATCAGCTTGAACCTACATAAAACAAGCAGAATAGATATAGAGATGTATTATCTTTATTTCCAAAAATTCATACTTAAACCAGATTTTCGTGAGATACGCAGAACAATATTTCCAATTTTTCATATTTCACTCCTCCTAATGATACGCGCATAATCTATACTTATCCAAATCACCATATATACTTATCCAAATTTATTTTAATTGGGATATTTTGAGTTTTGTCCTACGTCATTAAAAGTATGAACTATCGTTAACTAGTTTTATTGGACATCAAGTTTCGTTGATCAGACCAAATTGAACCAACATCGTTATCTTGAAAAAATGTAAATCACCAACTTTCAAAAAAAATTTTTTAAAAAAACATAAATTTTGTCATATACCATTATAAACTTTTAAAAAATTTGTTGTTTGGATCAATTTAACATGTCCCTAAGTCCACTCTAGTAGAGTAGTTAAGAGACGTTCATCTCTATAGTCAAAGACAATGTTCAAATACTCAAAGTAAAAAATTATGTCATTTGCTGGATCTAAAATTTGAGAATACCAAAAAAAAGAAATAATAATAATAAAAACAACAATCTACCATAGCACAACGGCGCCGTTCGGTAATGACGATGTTTCGTTTATAATGTTCTTCTTTACTGAATCTACCAGAGCAACAAACAAAATGGAGAATTTTTTGTCTTCTAAACATAACTTAATAACCGGAAAATCATTTCTCAAAATATAATAATTGTGTTCTAAAATAATTACAACTGTTTAAAAATTTTATTTTGTGAAGACAGTAAAAAAATAAAACAAATTAAAATTTAATAATATAATGATAAAGAATCTTTTTTTTTTATGTTAGATTTGGTGTTGTGGGTTGGATATGAAAAAAAAATATGCCATAAATATATTGATTTAAGAAAAATTGTAGTTCAAACCAATATTTTAAAACGTAGACTTGAAATGAAACAACCAATTAAACCAATTCAAGACATAAACAGAACATGGAGATGTATGAANAAGGGTCTGGTTATATGTGGTTATGGGTATGGGAAGTTGGGTATATGTGTCATTATCTCAAATAACATTACCATAAGCATGGTTCAGATAAACGACTTCCTCGTCGAATTCCTCGTTCAATAACGGATATAAAAATATTGATTTGAAAAGAAATTGTATTTCATACCAGTATTTAAAAATATAGTCAATCTCAAATATATGTTTTGAGTTTACATTATGTATCAAAACACCATGGTAAAATAAAAACACAAAAGTAGGATAATTANGAGAATGAAATGAGACAAAATATTAAAACAAATCAATCTCAAATACATATGTTTTGAGTTTATATTATGTATCAAAAACACCATGGTCAAATAAAAACACAAAAGTCGGATAATTATATCAAAACAAATAAAAAAAAGAGAATGAAATGAGACAAAATATTAAAACAAATCAATCTCAATTATATGTGTTGAGTTTACATTTTGTATATAAAAAACGCCATGGTAAAATAAAAACACAAAAGTCGGATAATTATATCAAAACAAATAAAAAAAAAGAGAGAATGAAACGAGACAAAATATTTTAAAAAATCAATCTCAAATATATGTGTTGAGTTTACATTATGTATATAAAAAACGTCATGGTAAAATAAAAACACAAAAGTCGGATAATTATATATAAAAAAAGAAGAGAATGAAATGAGACAAAATATTAAAACAAATCAATCTCAAATATATGTGTTGAGTTTACATTCTGTATATCAAAAACGTCATGGTAAAATAAAAACACAAAAGTCGGATAATTATATCAAAACAAAATTTTTTTTAAAAATGAAATGAGACAAAATATTAAAACAAATCAATCTCAAATATATGTGTTGAGTTTACATTCTGTATATCAAAAACGTCATGGTCAAATAAAAAACACAAAAGTTAAACAAATAACAAAAAGAGAATGAAATGAGAAATTAAAACAAATCAACCTCAAATATATGTGTTGAGTTTACATTTTGTATATCAAAAACACCATGGTAAAATAAAAACACAAAAGTCGGATAATTATATCAAAACAAATATAAAAAAGAGAATGAAATGAGACAAAATATTAAAGAAAATCAATCTCAAATATATGTGTTGAGTTTACATTTTGTATCTCTGTTAAATAAGTGAACACCATTGATCTTGAATGGTCCTGTTATCAAAAGGAAGTTGCTTGAGGAAGACAACTCTCTTGCCCTGGAATCAACCAACAAGAATGATCAAAACAGTTCTTGGAAGTAATGTAAGTAGAGGTAAGACGAATATGATCAGGAGTCTCAAGTGCATTATTGCACAAGACATAAAACCATGAAATAGATCTCTTGCAAGGACAAAAGTACATGAAGAAAAACAGAGGAAACAGAGTTTATGATGAGTGGATTGGTAGAAATACAATGGCAAAAAAGAAGGATTCGATGAAGATTATGGTAGATCTCTTTCTCATGTTTACATTCTCAGAGAGGTTCAGAATGCAAAGAAGATTAATATTAACGAGAAGCCATTTACATTTACTAATCAATCAGCTACAAAGGTGAGACTTGGGTGCTAAGAAAACGTTGTTTACGGTCACGTTGCATGGCTCAGCTGGTGGAAACTCATGAGGGCTTTGAAGGGTTGTGACCACCTGTATAACTTAGTAATAAAAGGTCGGTATGCTTGTGTTACACAACACACATGTACATATCCAAAAATTTGGGAGACCAGATCATTGGATAAGCATTTAGGCAAAATGATAAAATATTATATATGCATTATACTATATAATAAGGTCCCAATCATATTTTCAATTTTTATGGCCCCAATCATAGACAAGCATTTAGGCAGATTGGTAAATGTTGTGGTACATTTCTGATGAGTTTTGAAATGATTATTAAACGAAAATTAACAAAGCCATGTATATTTTAGAAAATTAAAGGATTCTAAAGCTTTACCTGATTTTATCTATTGCACCTTTTGATATTTTTTTTGGTGGATACAGTTTTAGCAAGAGAGAGTTATGGCTTTACAGAACCAAGAGGCTACCTTGTCATCCTGGCCACTCATGCATGGAGTAAAAACATTTGAAATAAACTGAAAAATCTAAAGATTTTATAGTTTGTTTGTTTTTTATTGGCAAAGTCATTTACTTAATGTTTACAAAAAAATCATTTACTTAATTACTACAAAATCTATATTTGAACATTTTTATTTCAAATGTTTTTGCTTCATTGGTGGTCAAAATTACAAAGTCGTTTTCTAGTAGATGAATTTTGAGAGTTTTTGCGTCCCCTTAAATATTTTTATAATCCTTATATATTGGTAAATAACTTTGCCAATAGAAACATTAAAGGGAACAAAAAAATAATTATATACTCAAACTCTTATCAAAGGATCGTCCAAAGTAAAAAACAAATAATTATACGCAATTCATATTAATTTTCTTCGAACGACTTACATGTTTCCAAAAATTGTCTGTGAATTTTTATTTGAAATAATAATATGTTCCAAAGATCGTAGATTATTTTTAACAAGTTGACTCCACATCATTTTCAAAAAAGAAAAAAAAAAAGTTGACTCCTAACTATTTATCTCTTCCGTGCTGATGCATGCACAATACACACCAATAAGCAACGTCCAAATAGTTTTGTTTGTGTGCGTATATTTGGACACACTCACAGTCACAAGTCACAACTAAACAAAGTCCTTTAGTTAAAAACTGAGAGAGTTAGTTCATTTTCTCTCGTTAACTAAACAAATTTGTTCATAATTGCGACTTATAAAAGATAATTACACGCAAATTCAAAACATATATTAATACATATGATACACCCATTACATTTTACATCAATTCTGTATTTCGTTTTCTCTTTAGCTTTTCTGCCAATAATAATCAGCAGCATCTTATTGGATTTATATAACTGAGAGGAATATATATTATTAACGACTTTTACATTTAGTATAAAACAAAACCGTTAGGTGACATTTATACTTCTAAGACTTTCCTTTTCGTGCTTCTCTGTATGCTCAAATCAATCAAATTCGAACCCTTAACCCAAACTCTACTTTTCTTTCTCATCTTTATACTTTATATTGAGTTTTTGGACCAGTGAAAGTATTTAATATGATAACAATCATCNAATCAAATTCGAACCCTTAACCCAAACTCTACTTTTCTTTCTCATCTTTATATACTTTATATTGAGTTTTTGGACCAGTGAAAGTATTTAATATGATAACAATCATCTCAAAACTTTACTATGTTAGTAGAGAAAATAATTGAAAAGATGTAGCTATCTTGTGTTCCCCCACAACCACATAAATAGGTACTGTTACAACTTACAAAGGTGTAAGGACCAGCTCTAACATTCGAATAATTTGCATGCTTTAAATATTCCCTTCTTTTACGTCAATAAAACTACCTTGGAATATTATTTGTTCTTTCTACATTTTACATAATAATTGACACAACTTTAGNAAAGGTGTAAGGACCAGCTCTAACATTCGAATAATTTGCATGCTTTAAATATTCCCTTCTTTTAGGTCAAT
Source organism: Aurinia saxatilis (assembly GCA_900406295.1). Taxonomy (NCBI): domain Eukaryota; kingdom Viridiplantae; phylum Streptophyta; class Magnoliopsida; order Brassicales; family Brassicaceae; genus Aurinia; species Aurinia saxatilis. The sequence continues at coordinate 1,989 of OVAP01005566.1, read as the reverse complement.
AAAACTACCTTGGAATATTATTTGTTCTTTCTACATTTTACATAATAATTGACAACTTTAAAAGTTGCACGCTTGACTTTTGATATTCATGGAAAAAATGAATAAACTCAAACATACATAAAAACAAACATATATGTTAAGTACTCAAAACCATATATATATAATAGTCTTGTCTTTTTCACTCTCCTTTGGCATTTGGAAAACATTTAATGCATATCGTAAGGTCTCCATTCATTTGTCCCAGTTCAGAAATTTAAATCATTAAAAGTTTTTTTTTTTTCTGAAAGAAAAAATCATTAAAAGTTAGTTCTTACGTATAGTCAATTGTCAATCATCAAATCATATAATCTTTTTATATATATATCAAAATACTTCATTTTTTGTGTGTTACAGTGTTCTATATATCCATATTATTGAAGTAACTATATAGACCATTTATTCATACACATAATAAGACCAAAATCCCAACCCGAGACGTGTTAAAAGGGTTGAACAATTACTTAAAGTCATAAGCAAAAATACAATTTTGGAAGATCCCATTTTTAAAAAGAAATACAATTATACATTAATTTTCATATTATGTTTTCGATTTTTCTTCTAAGAAATATTTGACGTTAAAATCTCAAGTATTATAAAAGATATTGAATGGTTCTTTTGATATATACAGTAAAATAATTAGAAAATCCGATTATGTAAGTTTTGTGGATAAATCGATGGAAAAAAAATATTTTGTGTTTTAGAATTATTACATCACCATTTCATGCGCACATTCTACACAACAATATTATAATGTTTTTAGTTTTAGAAAGAAAAAAAATATATATATAACAAAAGGACATATTCTTTAAATTAGGACAGCCTCTCGGAACGTTGACACGACAATGATTCGAACGAAATAAATAATTATTTATTTGTTATCCAAATAAATTTTTTGTAGCATTATACAAGGACATTATTGCGTGAGTTAGTTATGCATGCATTTATGAGACAAGACCTCTCGTCTTAGCAATTATCGATAGAGATAACATTAGAGGTAGACGATGTCTGAAGTCATTCTTTAAGCGATTAGAGGCTAATATATATGAGTTTAGTGGCATCCTTATCCATGCGGTTAAGGTTAACTACTGATAATTTACTTACACATAAATAGTCGAATAAAGGTGTGATTCTATGTAATGTCGTTGTATGGGTGCCATTAGACTCAGGATTAATCACTTTTTGTCTCTATTTGTGGACTTGATCGGGGTCTCTTTATCTCTATAGTTACTATCAAAATTGTCATTTTACCGCTCGCTTTCGGAAGAAGACTTGGAAAGTAAATTTGTTCTACATCTTTTGTGGATCTAATAACTTTGGTTCTAATTTTGAAAATTAGTCTAATTGGTTATAGGAGGATTCAAGAATTGTTATTTGGAGGTTCTCTTAGATTCTATTAACTAGGAATCACTGTTGGTAGACAGTTTAAAAAAAAAAAAATTATTTAAGAGATTGGTGCTAAACTGTATTCATTTCACCATCAAGATTGTTATTTTTTTCATCTAAATATTAAGAAACAAAACAAAATATATAGTAGAAAATTAAACCAACGGAACTATAGTCTCCGGAATCAAAGTCGGCGAATGCAACCATCCTCAGAACCAATAGTAAACTAATACAAACGAGAATCCGATCAAAGAAACTTCTAACTATCAACCCCACAACCATTAATAAGGAACCAACTACGAAGNAACTCAAGTAATTTTTATCTTTGTTCCAAGTGGATGAGTAGTGGTGACGTCGCATCGTTGAATGTTCTTTGAGGATATTACATCAGATGGATCCCATTCTTTTTGTCTATTTAAGTTTGGCTCATTATATATCCATGCTCAAATTAAAATCACGCAATTTACTTAATTTTCCATAATAATTAACAATGAACCATACTTAATTAAGCAGGTAATGTCAAGAACCGTAGAGGTTGTGAATAGGTTTCTTAGATTCATATATTGT
>OVAP01005565.1:0-12886 GCA_900406295.1 Aurinia saxatilis | reverse complement strand
TAATAGGGATTATATTGTATTTATGAAAAATGAAACAGTTCATGAATAGTTAAATGGCTATATTCCAAAATACATCAAAGTTTATGGCCACCCATCCAAATTACTCTTCATTGAATCGTTTCCATATTAGTTATTTGGTTTTGGTCATTCAAAATTGGCTTGGTTAGTTCTGATTCATTATTGATGTGTTTTCTTCGGTAAGAGAGGTTCGGTATATCGGTTTGAAGAAAATGAACATATAACTTTTCAAAAAACTAATTAAGGGTTGAGTATTTAGCAACCAAATAAAATATAATCAAGGGTTGGTCATGAGTTAGTGATTCTCAAACCCCAAACCAAATTACAAATGGAGTACGTAAACCATTTAGGGTCACCAAATATTTCTTTTGTTTCTATGACCATGGTTCGTGGTCCATGGAATTAGTATTTTTATGACCACAAAATTTGTTAGACCAACGTTATTCCAAATCTGAGTTGTTGGTTATAAAACTAGGGTTAAACAATTGTTATTAGCAGTTTACAACCATTTAGTTACCAAGAAAAAAAAAATTAGGACAAAAAAGCGCATAGTTTAAATGTGTTGATGTGTAAATGGGACAAAAGAAATTAAATGGTAACTAAAATCACATAAATAAACAAACCTAATTTTATTTGAGTTGTTTAAGCTTAATTGGGTTTGATTATTAACGTTTTATATAAAATACCAGATAATTATAAATCCATAAATAAAATAAAAATATTGACTTAACATTGTCTTAATATTGTCTCAACATTGTCTTTGATATGCAAAATTAAATGTTTTTCTAAAGATAAGTAAAATTTCAAATGCTTAATCTTAACGGCATAACCAGACGTACATTCGATTTGTGAAACATTTTTTTATTTCACACANAGACGTACATTCGATTTGTGAAACATTTTTTTATTTCACACAACATCAATTCAGAAAAGATATAAGCTCCATAGACCCAATCTATATATATATTTTTTTTTTCTGATTTCATATGTATCCGTGTGGTTATATTACTGATTTTTAAAACTGATGTGTTAATCCATTGAAAATAGTGGGCATATGGCTTGTTTATGTCTGAGCATACCTAAAATATGGTAAAGACAATACGATTCTTGTGAACTTGTTCAACGATGTCAAAGTTGAAATTGGATCCTTCAAGTCCTTTGAGCAAGTGTAAGCATTGGATTGTTCCTTTCACATTGATTGATACAGTCTCCACCTTTGGAATTTTTTTGTTTCATTAACCATGAGAAAGATTGAATATTAAAAACGGATTCAATTTTCTATGAGCAAATAAGAATTTACTTAGAAAAATATCGTTAAATTATTTTGGTTTCTATCAGACATTTTCATATATGATACTTAAGTGTTAATTGGCTTTTTAAAGAAATATTACTCGATATATTAGGATTTGTAGTCAAATGGTTTGTGTTAGTGTTNTGGTTTCTATCAGACATTTTCATATATGATACTTAAGTGTTAATTGGCTTTTAAAAAAAATATTACTCGATATATTAGGATTTGTTGTCAAATGGTTTGTGTTAATGTTGTCATTATGTCATTAGAGTCCAGTTTAGAGAATATTATTGTTGTTGACAAAAAAAAAAAAAAANTTTTTTTTTTTGAAAAAAAAAAAAAAAAAAAAAATATCAGTCGCCAATCGTAAAAATGTTTGTGGAAAAGAAGGAAAAGAAAAGAATTCATAACAAGTCAAGGAAGGCCTCGTGTTGTGACTGAGCTCCTGAGTGAGTAACTGGGCCGGGCCCAAAACGAAATGTGATTATCATTCCACTTAATCGTTCCATAGGAGTGAGTCCCCTGAAAACAGATTTCGCCGTAAAGCTTTTGGAGACAAGTTTTTCGTCTTTTGCAGTTTCTCGATTAGTTCCGATCATGGCGTTGAACACAGGAATCAGATCTGTCTCAAGGATCATTGCTTCTTCCGAATCATCCATCTCCAGATCTGGTCAGTACCGTACCCCATCAAATCAGTTTTTACTGGTTTGGTTTACATTTCGTTTGTTTCTTCCCCATTTTGTAGCCTAGGTTTTCTTATGGTTGCCCAGAAATCAAATACTGTGTTCCCTGATGTGAAAATGATTTGCGTACCTTCCATTCATTTTTATGATTCTGATTACTCGTCCGTGTGATTGTTATTCTGATTAGTCTATGTTTAATTTTACCAAAAGTTAAATTTTGGAACTGTAATTTGTCTCTGCGGAACCAGTAAATCACGGAACCTTTTATTGTTTATTTGTTTATGAATATGCTATATATCATGATGTAAATCAGAAAATGTTTATCTGAATGTCTCTTTGTTTCACATGTTTTCTAGAGGAACCTATCAAATCACCCACTTTTCTTCTCCTGACTTTGTATCAGATATTCAAACATCATGTTTATGCTTAGATGGTTTTGTTTAATCGGTTTCCACAAGCATTTTACCACCTCTCAAACACAATGCATATCTTAGGAGCAAACCTCTGTAATACTATGATCAGCTTGTTATGGTTTATTTCCTCAAAAATGGGAATTACCTATTCTCTCAGTTTAGGCTAGTCATTGGCATTCTTAATTTTACCGCCTTTTGCCCTGAGGATTACATTTTGAAACGTACTGAATTTTACTTGTGTTGGTCATCATCAACAGTGAGCAGAAGCTTCCATTCAACTGGAACTAAGAAGATGGGAGGAGGACACCATGATGAGCCATACTACGTCCACTCAAAGCACATGTACAATCAAGACCGCATGAAGTTCCAAGCTCTCAAGATGTCTCTCGCTGTCTTCACTGCTTTCAGCGTTGGTGTTGGGGTTCCTATCTTTGCTGTTGTCTTCCAGCAGAGGAAGACTGCATCTGGTTAAGTCCCTCATGCTATTCTCAGCTTTGAATAATTTGTATGAATTTTCAAACTCGCCTTCTGCAAGTGCTTCTTTTGGATCTTAAGCTACAAGCAAATTATTGTTATGGTAAAGTTTTCGTTTCTGTTTCTTCATCCTTTGCCAGCTGGTTGATGCTGCAATAATGATAAATCCAACATGGATCCTGTTCTTTCTTCTTTTTACTTTGATTGGAAATTCAAAGTTTTGTTTGAATATTATTCATTTGAAGCAATCCATGTAAACCAAATGAAACGTAGAAAGATCTCCCAAAAGCTAATAAAGATCAACATATCAACATATCCATTAATTGGGAATACAATCAAAAGAAAAATGAAATCCAGAAAGCACACACACGGAAACCCACAAATGATGTGACAATCTTTAGACGTTGAAACCACATATGCTTCATCATTTTTGCCATTTGAATGTCTCAGGAACGCCAGCATCTGACCCCCAAAACATGTTTTACAGTTGGGAGTCCTCAAGACAGATCTCAAATTATCAAAAGCTCGAATATGATGATCATTAGAATGTCATCAGGTGGTTATATCACTTTTTGTCATCACCACCATTTTCGCTACCTTCAGTCTGGTTTGGCCCTTGAGGTTGGTGCTGATGTTGATGTTGGTCCAAAGTCATGGCCAAACCGTCGGCTCTACTGCCACCCCGCATTGCAGCTGCCATATTGCTCTCGGCCACCCCTAATCCCAGCTGCTGACCTCCCAACATCATTGACCCCATTGGTGCAGTTACCACTCGGCCTGTCCCAACCGGATAATTCCCCGGATTAAACGCCCACATTTGATGACCAGGCTGCTGCTGCATCTGCTCCCGCCCACCTGAACCGCTCATGGGAAGCATCCAGAATGCGCTTCCTCCATTTGTAGTCCCCGGCGTCATCGCCCACATGGGTTGAGGCATCACATTTGTCGTCCCACGGCCAGGGCCTGCACTCAACTCCTGATCCTGGAACTGACCCGGTTTCTGAGAACTCCCACTCGGCTCCGACTCCTTGAAGTAATCTTCCCTGTAAGGTTTGGCTAGGTTGGTGGGATTCGGATTTCTGTCGGATGACATTATTGGCGGGTACATCTGATGATGAAAACCGAAAACAGCGGCATTCTGAGCGGCTGCTCCGGCGTTTATCAACTTCCTAGACGGATCCACCAGAGTGGAAGAGGTAGATGATCCGTTAGCACCACCATTATTGTCATCATAGAGCGACATTCCAGTGCTATGAAACGAGAGCGGCGAAGAAGAAGACTTAGAAGGCTGAGCAAAGAGGGTAGAGCCACCACCACGTAAAGAAGCGTTTAGAGTGGAGAAATTGGCCGGAATGGTTCCGGTACCAGTGGATGCGATGATAGCAGGCTCAGCTTGCTGGAGCAGCCACTCGATCGTCTCCCCATCGGATTTATGACCTAACTCTCTTGTCAACTGGAAAACTCTAGCGGCACACATAGCCGGCATACGGATTCTCCGACCACGGCCATCGACTTTGGTGTGCCGATCTTTGGAAGGCTTCTTGACGGCGGATTTAACGACGGCCAGAGCAGTGCCCGAGCTAGTGCTTGTTGAACTCGTGGTTGAAGTGTTTATGTTTCCGTGTTGACCGGAGGAGACGAAAGGAACCGATCCTGGTGATGGGTTCTCACCGGAATTAAGCTGAAGCGTAGCTTCCGTCGTCGTTACAGTGTCGTGAGAATTCTGATTCGTGCGAATTTCCATCTCGAATCCCTAAACAGACACACTTATTTATTTCCCGACAAAACCTATGCTATGCGAATTCCGATTTCAGACATCAACTTGTCCGAAATCTTTGGTACATCTAAAACAATAGGGGAAAATCAAGTGAAGAAATAGAGCTTTACAGTGGCAGTGGGAAGAGGAGGAGATCTAGGAGATGAGCTTGCTACTACTGAAAATGAAAATGGTAGAGAGAGAGAGGGTAGAGAGAGAAAGGAGAATGATTGAAGGATGAAAAAATTGAAAACAAGTGGATATGGTGTAATTGCTGGGAGCAAACAATCCATCCATCTGATGTCTTTATTCAACCTTTATTGACTTATACAACACTACTCACTGTTCTTGTTTCTTATCTCATTCTCCTTTTTTCATCTGTGTGATTAACATAAAAGTGGTCTTTTGAAATGAAAAGTTGACCCTCGGTAAAAAAAAAAAAAACACATAATCACTTATGATTATGTTAAATAATTTTCTGGATTTAAATTTATCTAAATAAATATTTATATTGAACCGTCAATAATTTAATTCTATATCTTTGTCATTTAAATCTTAATCCAATATTTACATATGATTTTCTTTTCAAATTGAACTACAAAATTAGAGATAGACAAACAGAAATTTGGGACAGGATTTCACGTGAACGGATGAATTCAAGAACAAAAATATGTATTTTATTTATGTAGTATGAAAAAATGGACAGAAAAAGAATAGGACCGGACAGATCGAAATGGATCGGGAATTCCCATATATAAAAATATGTCATATATAGATTTCAAACTTAAACGAGATTTTAAATGTTCAAACAAGCAAAATACATATACTACAACATTTCTGATATATAAGATAATATTATTTTTAAAACAATGAAACAAAACATTTACAAATATCACTAAAACTCAAAAATACAATTATTCTTATGAATGTATACATTCTTATATACATAAAAAAACATTAAAAATATATGATAATTTGTAATAATCAAAAGAACCATATGAGATTTAATTATGTATAGTTACCTTTAAATATATATTCGAGAATTTCCGTTTTTACCGTGCTACGTTTTTTTTAATAGAAATAAAAAAATTTATCCGTTAAGAATGGAAATTTGAAAATAAAAATGGGATAGGATGGGACAGGGGAGGAATTATACCCATACAAAACACTCCATATATAAATAACATTTTAATATGCTGTATCTGGCAGTAACGTACTGTTTTGTTAATCAACCGGGCTTCCGATTGATTTACTAGACAGGAAAAATTAAGTTCGAATATCTGATCATTCAGCTAATTAACACTTTGCTCTTTTTCTATTTTTTGTAGATTGTTTTGATAAAGACTACCTGATGTGAACTGTTTTGTTTTTGTTTGTGTAAATGTGAAGAAGAGAGATCTAATATAAAGTTGTTGGTTCATAATTGATGATTACATTCCTCATTACGATATATAAAGTTTAAACAAAAATCATATACACCATATTAGACTAGTTATCTTAGTGCTAAAATATACTAGTTATAATTAATTCTATTTGGTGGTTGCTAATACTAATCCACTCACTAATTTTAAAACATTTATTTATGTCGATAAAGACGTTAGTGGTGGTGATTCATATTAATCAGTCTCCTCAACAACCTGTTTACTTTTAAATATTCTTATTCGTACAAAGAAATAAAAGTTAAATTTTCATTATTTCTTCGCATTTAGATTTAAATTACTGAACATTTTTTCCATACAAACCAATTAACAAAATGAAAAACTACATATTTTGCAATTCTTAATATTATATATAATATATGGTGTTTAACCACATATACCCATTTTTTTTATCTCATTAATTACATATATCCACATTCCTTATTTTTTATTATTTTTTTTGTAAGATGTCTAAAATACTTCTATTTAAATATTAACTATTTATGGAGTTTTAAGGTTTATAATCTATGGTTTAGGGTTTAAAAACCATAAACCCTAAAATCTTAAACCCTAAAAAATCTTTCCACCCCTAATAAACTCTAACCTCCTAAAATATAAACCATAAATCATAACAATTAAATTATAATAATTATTAAAAATTAAACCCTAAGTTTATAAGGATTTAACCCTAAATCCTAAACCCTAAGTAAATCATAAACTCTATAATTTTACTAAATCCTAAATAATAAAATCATAAACCCTAAAATCATAAACCCTAAAAAGTCTTTCCACCCCTAATAAACTCTAACCTCTTAAAATATAAACACTAAATCATAACAATTAAATCCTAATAGTTATTAAAAATTAAACTNCTAAAATCATAAACCCTAAAAAGTCTTCCCACCCCTAATAAACTCTAACCTCTTAAAATATAAACACTAAATCATAACAATTAAATCCTAATAGTTATTAAAAATTAAACTCTACGTTTATAAGGGTTTAATTCTAAATCATAAACCCTAAGAAAATCATAAACTCTATAATTTTACTAAACCTTAAATCCTTAAGTCCTAAACCTTTACAAATATATCATTTATAATGAAAAATAGTTTTAATAAATGAAGGGTATAATTGTATTAAAATAAAAAGAGGTGGATATGTGATTAAAAAAGAGGTGTGATTATATGTGGTTAGTGGGTATGAAAAGTTGGTTATATTTGTCATTCTCTCTAAAATAAAAAGGGTGGATATATTTGATTAAAAAAAGGGGTGTGGTTATATGTGGTTAGTGGATATGTAAAGTTGGGTATGTTTGTTATTCAATCATAATTATATAGCCAAAATGTATATGCATATATATTAAAGCTTTGTGAAAAATTAGTTAAATCCTCTTCGATTTAATTTTCTTAAAAAAGATCGAACATAGATAACAAAACAAACCACAAATAGCATTTTAGAAAATATCAAGCTTCAATCCGTATATTAATATATATATATATATAATACAATATGTCATTTATATTTTATAAAATTAAGTGTCTATAAATTTGAGGTGAAATGCTTGAATCAGAACCATAGTCCCCAATTCATTATTTGAAATAACTTTTCAAATATTCATGTGCTTTTACATACGTCGGATATATGTGATAAACCCTTGAATATCTAAATTAATGGATATCGATCGAATCATAAATTTAATTATCTGTTAAAAATGAAGTGGATCACATATACCTGAATTTTTCATAGTATTTATTTGTTTTGTGTCCAACCTAATATATCAATATTACTACTGAAAAGATTTTCATATAATTTGCTATGTAAATTTATTATATAATATTTGTTTATCAATAATGTTTGGGTCTGAGTTTTCAAGTCAATGATTATTGCATATATGATAACATATTATATTTACAGTTGGTATTAGCTAAAATTTACAACAGTGCACAAATTCTATCTTACTGCCTTTAACCACTAAAAGGAAAAGTTTTTCCCACCAAATAGTTTTAAAGAAAAAGTGAATGGTCGAAAAGCTGGAATAAAACGAGGACATGAAAGCAATCCGTTGCCTATGTCAAGCTTAAAGTAAACAAAGCGCCATCCAGTACTTTGTTATTAGAACTATGATCTTGGATCATGAATTTCAAAGCATTTTTTATATGATTATATCTCCCAGATTTTTGTAAACTTAGGAAAAACATTTAAAAACACTTTTTCCCTCTACCAACTTCTCTCTCTAAACACTTTCGAAAGAACTTCTATCGTCGATTCCTCGTTTTGACTGGTAGTCAGCGGTTCGAGCCGGTGCCGATTCCCAATCTTCTCTTTTTACTTCTAGTTCTTTTCCTTTTCTTAGGCTTGGTTCCGATTTGGGGTTTACATGAGGCGTGTTAGGGGATCTGGTCTCGATTTGCGGCATGCTTTCCAGAGGTGTACCGTTGCGGGCTGAGCCTCCACCATGATTTATCCACCGCACGCAATCAATGTCTAGCCTAGATCAGATATCAATTTAGTTTCCATAGTGGAGCATTAGGCATGACTTTGGGATTGATTTTGGATGATAGTGATCGGGACAATTATTTGTTCTGAATCATCTTATCTCCTATTTCCTTCCTGAGACAGAATCGCTTTTTCAGTTATCAATCCTATCAATGCTCGATTGAGTTTGATTTCCGTCTTTTTGTTATAATCTTGTACTCGACTGTCTTTCGGCTAAACCATCATTATCTATGCACAAGTTATTTGGTTGCTTCTATCTTTACAATCGGACCAGTCAAATCTGGTGTTATGGTGGTTCTTGGACTTCGGAAGGCTTGCTTTTGGAGAAGGCTTCGGGCTTCCAATTCTTACAAAGACTAGATGCTTCTTTGTTTCAAGCAATAGAAAGAGGCTATGGGTTGTGATGGATTCAAAGTTCGTATGGTGCTTTGTTATGCCCTGCTTCTTCCGGGGTGAGCGAGAATTCACACAACCAAAACTTGTCTACAAAACTTTTAGGGATCGCCGACTCTCTATGTATGAACCACTTGAAAGAAAAAGAAAGGTAATAACAAAAGTCGAAAGTAAACTGTTTTTTTATTAAAGCCTTGAGTGCTAAAGTTGCAGAGCTCAAGAGATGCGAGAATTGAAATATACATTATGAGTTGTGCATAGCAATCTATTTATACTCCCAGCTAAACCGTCCTAAGACCTAAGGCTTTTCCTTTTCGTCATAGACCGCCTTCCATTCCCTCGTAGATAACTTCTTGGATAGTTTCCATTTTTCCGATGTGCATCGAACAATTTCCACTTCTTCGATGATCCTTCGGAACTTTTCCTTTTTGTCGGGGAGTAAAGGAAAACTTCATTTTCCGTAGATATACCCTCAAATCTTCTAGTATGTCGGTGCATGGTCTGTCAAAAGGCTTAACTCGGTGGTTGGCCCATCAGAAAACATCGGACAATTTAGCTTGCCGAGACTGTTGTCGGACTCTGGGATTGTCACTCAACCCTATGAGTCGCATTTCGTGATGGTGTGAGTTGAGATTGCTTCCTGGATCGCATGCTCTCATTGGAACTAAGTCATTTGACTTTATTGGATCCACATAATGGTATGAACTCGATGATCGATGTTATCCTGCAACCCACGATACATTTGGGTCGCGAGACCTTCTTCTGAAGGAGAAGTGGCGACCCAATGCACCTGTTTGGGTGGCAGCTTACTCACCAGAGGGGAAGTGGCGAGCAACCATGGTACGTGTCGGGATAGGCGTTTGTGGAGAAATGGCGACCCAGACTTAGTATGTGGGTCGCGGGACACGTCCGGAAGGCAAAGAGGCAAGCCACGACGGCCGTCGGGTCGCGGGAAGAATTCCAAGGGAGAAAATGGTGACGCGGACATGATTTGTGGGTCGCGAGACATGTCAGGAAGTAAAAGTGGCGAGCCACAAGATGTTTTGGGTGGCGGGTTAGTTTCGTAAAGGGAAACGGAGAGATATGAGACATCTTGAGGTACAGGAGCTTGTCCCATAAGAGAAATGGCGACCCGAACATGATCTGTGGGTTGCAGGATGTTCCTGTGACATAGGTTCTCGACTTATTATGCAATGCTAAATGCATGATTGATCGTCGAAGATATCCCAAGGTTTGTATAACATTATGTTGCATGCATGATCCCTTGGTAAGTTTGGTATGCAAGCCGTAGATTATCTCATGGCTTATATGCTTGCTTGCATGCAACATGGGACCTACAGCTCATGTGTAGGTCGCAAGAAACTTCATGGAAGCTTGATGTGCGACCCACATCATGTTCATGGGTTGAAACTCGACTAAGCATGTGGAACCAGACCTTTGCTTGTACAACTAGGCCGATGCTACGACCAAGACTTTCTCGAGACTTTATAAGTCAAGTTTGTGACTACAAAGGCATCTATCATCATAGCTTGATGGCTGCGAGCTACCCCTACCTTATCGCCTGCTTTGATACCCAAGTGTTTACAACCATTCATACTTGATGGGAACGCTTGGTTATCTATGCTATCAATCTTTGGGGGTGGAATCTAACCCCCACACTCCCAGTTATACTTTCCTAGCTTGGTGGATCGGTATGAAATCTATACTAACATTGTGTGGTAGACTTAGGATGGTTCTTTAACCATCTTAAGTGTCCGAGCTTCTACTGTTACCATTACTGTTTGATTGAATTTTTGTTTTTTTAAATCATTGTTCTTGTACATTTTGTATAGTTGTATTGAGTCTTTTTGTTGAAGTCTATGGTCATTATGTGACCAACTTTCGGACTGCATGGATTTCAAAGTGTCCTCCGGTTTGTATCTACTTCAAGCTTTATCAATAATAATAATAAAAACTTAGGAGAAACATTAGTCTAGGATGATCTATAACCTAATTTCTCTCAAACTTCTCTTTACCTCAACTTCTAGATTTTGACTTAGCCTCTTGATCGGATCGGTGGTTGGTGGCTTCTTTAGCACCACCGCCGGACCCTTCCTGTCTTTTTCCTTTCATTTTCGGCTAGTCGATCACTAGAAAACACATAGACAGTGAGATATTGCATCACTCATATCCAACGGTGAGGCATTTTTTGTTGGTGTTGGTCTATGGACCACAATGTGGTGTAGGTGGCGAACACCTACCGAGGTCGTTGATCATGTCCAAATCCGTTTCGATCTCGAGTTTCATCTTTAGTTTAATTTTCTCTCGCCAATTTTAATTCTATATGGTGCATATATGTCCTTTGGCGACCTCTATTTTTCCTTTTTGATCGATCCTCATCTATAGGTAAATAAATCTGATCATCAACACGGTGCTTGGTTTGTATTGGTATTTTTTTACCTATCTCACTTCCAAAGTTCTGTTTCTTTTGAGATTGGATGTGTTTCTCCGGGTTTGTTCAAATTCCATCATGTTCTGAGATGGTAGTATCCTGGTGAAATTTGGTTCCTTCTTTTCTCTACTTCAAAGACTTGTTCGAAGTCTTATCTTTAGTCGGGTACTACTTTGGCTTACAAAAGTCATCATTCTTCGACTCGGCCGTTTTTCTTCCGGAAGTCAATCTCATTAAAACACCAAGTGTGTTCAGAATCGACTTGTTGGTGTAGTATCCTTCTTGCTTCATTTAGGAAGTAGAATTAAATTGGTTTTGAAGGACCTGCTACTTGGTGGTTCAAATTTTTGTTTCACCGACTAGTTCCGATCTTAAATAGATCAAGTTATGTTAGCGAGTTTTGGTTCAGTTCCAAACTTGCTTGGTTCATATTGTTTTTGGTTTTGGTTTTGTTTATCTTATTTGCTTTGTTTTTCTACTTTTGTCTCCAAGAACTTTCTTTAGTTCGCCGGCCTAGTATCCGGGTAGTGTTTGTACATGTCGGCTTGTAAATTATTTTGTTTATTTCTCTGTTGTGATTAGGATTAAATTAGGTATTTAATGTTTAAAGTGACACTGAAAAATAAAACCGACACTCTTTTGTAAATAAAATAAAACAACATTAAAACAACATTCTTTATGAAACATAAGAAATATATATCAATCTGGTATATTTTTAAGTATATAATCATAACGGATATTCAGTTTTTTTAAAAATGATATTTGTGATTTGTTTGCTTTCAATAAATACCTCATTTACTATTTGATTTGATGAGTTTTTTTAAAAAACTTTGGATCGAATATAAATGAGTAAGGAAGTGATCAACAATATTATAAGGGCTTATTCAGTTTGTATCTCAGTATCTGTGGTGTTCTAATTTTCTGAAATACAAAATCATAAATAACCAACAGTACTACAATGTGTGGCATATCTTTTCAAAACCATAGTTTTCAAAATCTGACATATCTTTGTTCACATTAAAGAAATAGGACCATCTACTATCGAGCACCTTATTAGATACGAGAAATTAGTTAGCTACGATCTCATTTGACTTGGTAAAAATTAGTGAACGTGTGGGGTTTCCATAGGTACATGAAATTAGTCGAGAGGTCGTACCAATTTGTTTGTGTCGGGTTATGTAAGAGTTTGATTGGTCAATGGTCAATGGTCAATGGTCAATGGTCAATGGTCAATGTCTCCTTCTTAGTCCCATTGGCTTATTTATTCTATGGCGGTCCGTGACTCCGTAGTAGACTAAATAATAAAGAAACTTGAGTTCGTAATACTTTTTAAGAGGCAGTACAATGAGAAAACTCACAAAGGCAATATGTTTTTGTGGTTAGTGGAACAGAAGTAAAATGCTTCAAAGCATTGAATAGACAAGAGGAGATGGCTGCTGGTTACATCTTTCAGGAAAAATATTTTGGAGGAAGAAGTCGCAGAGCAAAAGGAGACAACGAAAACTGAAACAAG
>OVAP01005564.1:0-12886 GCA_900406295.1 Aurinia saxatilis | reverse complement strand
ATTACTAATGATCCCTTCCAATTCCCGATGTGGGATATAATCCCTAATAAAGAGGAGAGGATATGATTCTTCTTTCTCCCGGCTACCGTCTCGAATTTAGGGTTTGCGGTGGTACACAGAACTCACTTCCCTCTCTTCCATTTGATGTCGATATCTTTACACCAGAGCAAAACGGTTTTGAAATCTCACATTTCTTTGATTCCTTGGACTTTGATGGAAGTGAGTTAAACTATTCTCTTCCTTTGTACGATATTAACATCTTTAGCTATATATTTGATTGATAAAAGTTATATCGTTCATCTTATGGCTCTCTTGCTCCTCCTCAAACGCTTCATCATCAGCAACAACAACAATTTGATCAGATACATCAGCAAGTGAAGAAGAAGAAGAGAGGTAGTCCTAGGAGGTATACTCCTATCCTATTGATAACATTGCTTTAGATTTAGCTCCGGCTTCTCCTATTCTCTCTGCCGCTTCTAACTCTTATGGTGGCGGTGACAAAGAGAGTGGCGGTGGAGGAGGAGGAGGGAATGGTATTTCTGCTGATCCTCCTGCTAAACGTAACAGAGGAAGACCTTTTGGCTCTAGCAAGAAACAACTTGATGCTTTAGGTAAATCAAAACTCAATCTTAATTCTGAAAGATTGAAATTTTATTGGTTACATGCAATTGACTTTGATGGGTTTATTCTGTTTTGTGTTGTGTTGTGTGTAAAAAGCAAGAACTGTTGGAATTGGGTTTACTCCTCATGTCATTGAAGTGAAACAAGGAGAGGTCAAAATGATATTTTGTTATTTAAGTTTTTAAAGGAAACTATTGGTACATGACGTCCTTCAATCTCATAAAACCTTCTTATTTACATATATATTAATCGTAATGGTTCTCTCCTGTTTTGTTGTTTGGTACCAGGTATGACTACAGAGCAGAATTGTGGGGAATAATGGGATGTCCATGTCTTGGAATATTACCGGTAATCATCAGCCACTGAATCGTAATCTTCAATCTCTCTTCATTTTCTTCCGAGTGTAACCTAATCAGCATTGCAATTATTCTTAGGTTCTTTCAGGGATAGATAATATACAACTTGGAAAGAGAGTTGTTCAAGCAATACAAGTTATGGGGTTGCAGGAGGAATCTTCTCCTGTTTAGTAGAAAAGTTGCCTTCTTCCACATGTTATTTCGGTTTGTTTAAACATAGAAATCTCTACATCATTTCCGTCAAGGGAACCAAGGGTCGTCTTAACCGTTTGCCATCAGCTTGTGTTGGTGACATGGTTATGGCTACTATCAAGAAGGGTAAGACTGATCTCCGTAAGAAGGTTCTTCCTGCTGTCATTGCTAGGCAGAGGAAGCCATGGCGCTCAGATGTTATAATTCAAATCGCATTCCTTCACAAACAGTGTACTATATGTTGGAAGGAATAATGAGTTTTTCCTTTGGTTACCAAGAGTTCTTCACAAGGTAATCATGATATATGTCTCCTTTTTACTTGGCTTTGGTGATTCATGTTTAGGATACTTACGAATTTTACGTTGTTATGCTTAACTTTATGTAGGAGTTATGGATTGAAAGACCCACCTTTTTGTCAATTGATGCTTCCCAACGTCCGGGTTCACTTCTAACTACGATTTTCATATATTTTTTATTCTTTCATATGGTCTTCAGAATATGCGAGACATGAGAGGCTACTAAAGCTTACCTTCTGCAGAAACTGCTGCTCTCGCTGCGAAAAGAAACATTGGGGAATGAAAGCTTCTCGTGCTCTGTTTTTACGAACAGAGGACCGTGATGGGCTCCGGTGTCGTAAGTAGGTAGACTGTTGGGGAAGAGCATAAGGATGTTAGCGTTTAGATGAGCCTTCTGAAACATTTGTGGTACGTGATAAGGTGTCTCTAAGATCACCTTGGTATCTGTATTGCTGTCTTGATTGAGAGCAGTGCTCATAACGGGAACGTGTTGCAAGGGGAGTTTGACTCCTATTGTAGTCGGGTCTGTTGGTTCGTCCCATTTGAGAGTTCTAATGAGAGCCGGATTCAGTAATCAAATTGGAGGTGTTTGTTGTTGCCTTTGACATGGACCTTACTCATGATAATTGCATATGGTTGCAGTTATCTTGTGTAGTTTTAAGAATATGCAAGACAGAAAGTGTAGCCTACATTATAATTTTGTAGTTTTGTACCTTTCTGTAGTGTAGTTTGGGGACAAAGAGATTTGGTTGCAGGAGTAGAATGGACTGAAAAGATTTAGTCGAGAAGATGTAAACATATTGTTTGAGACATAACTATCTCATATTGTTGGATGAAAAACAAAAGTACAAGATTGTTGAATGAAAAAGAAATGAACCGAGTCTTTTGTTCCTATGCTTGCATATCTAATTATGCAAATTGTAAGACTTATGAAGCGGTTGGCAAATGGCAATTGTAATGTTCTGCTCACTTTTTTTCTTGGTCTTCATTCTTTCATGATCGTTTTAGCTCATGTGTGAGAACATGCACTTTCGGAAAATTGTTAAGAAGTTAACAACATAATCTCCTTTCAAATATGGTAATGACAAAAAATACAGATATTGCCCTCCCTTTTTTAAAACAAATAATGTTTTTGTAAAAATATATATTTTTTAACCAACTTAACATAAATCCAAAGTAACTGAAATTTTTTTGTCAAATATGTTTGGTTCTTCTACTTTCCGGTTATGACCTTTATCAAACTAAGTTAGAATCTAATATCTTAGATTGTGGTTATAATCACTTTATAATAAGCAATTTAGACAATTGACCCGCGCGTACCGCAGGCACATACCTAGTAATTTATAAAAGTACACGTCATAGTTTCTGAGCCAAAACCACTTAAATTACTTCTCTATTTATATATTATAGGATGTTAAGATAATTAGTATATAAAAATTATTGTAATTGCATTAAAAGAGAAAAGTACCTTTTAGTGTGATTAATGTTAATTTTAAAAATAAAATAATAATTTATGTATATGCAAATTAAGTTGTAAAAAACTTTCTTTCTTTAATTTTGAATGTAAACTGATCATGTACCACAATATCATATACCACAATATCATATACAGTTATGTTAATTAAGTGTTTAAAAAATGTTAGCAGACTCTCTGGCCTTTCTAGGAATACTTTGGAAAGCTCTAATGCTAATCAGTTCTCGACTGAAGAGGACCGGTGGGCGGTGGCTCCCGCAACATTGGAACTGGTCCTCTTCCGATTTCTCTTTGCTTTGTTTTTCCTTTCTCGACTTCCTTTTTTGCAATGATCTTTTCTTGACCCTACCAAATAAGTCTTAGCTTAACATCGCGAAAATCTAAAGGGGAAACCGATGCCAGGGTTGTTACCAACGGTGAACATCTTTCCCCTTAAATTTTCCAATTTCCAGTGAACCCTTTTTGGTTTGCATGTTATCGTAGAGATCGAGGATTTTTATATGGTTCTGGTTATGAGTTAGCTAGATATATACCACCATAATATTATCTCTATACATATATATTGGTCGAAATATCGGCCGCCTAGGCGCTTGGCAGCATTAAGCCACCGCGAAGAAGACATAATCGGATTCACTTATCATCACCTGATAGGTTCGAACTCATCACCTTTATGTAATATAAGAGGGGACAAACCACTAGATCAATGTTTGCTAATACTATTATTTTGGAATGATTATATATATATACCAACATAAATAAAAAATCAAAAAACTAATCCCCCATTAATACTCATTTAATCTCCAATTTTTTATTTAATTGCTAGCTGCCAACTCGAGCACCGATATTTAGGCCCCTTGCTAAAAGATAGGGAAAACAAATAAGAGAAATAACCTAAAATAACACAAACTCAAAGATATTATTATCATAACACAGTTTGATTATGGAAGATGTATAAATATACACTCAGTTGGGTGTATAAGCATATGGAGAATGATAATTATCTGCATAAGCAAAGAAGCTGGTCTACTTGAAATAGAGCTGGACCAGTTTCTTCAAGGTTTCAAACACACTTGTGAAGGGATCAAATTGGACTGACTTTCTTAATGCCAGATCTGGAAACTGGTTAGTCAGCGTTTGCTCCATACCTGGCATGGACATCATGGCAGATAGCTGACCATCAGACATCACTTCACAGTCTTGAGGGGTGTCCTTGATTTTCTCCAGGTCATACCCAAATTGCGCCAAATAGTTCTTGTACTTGGCGATGAACTCAGGACCCGGGTTAGGCGTCCTTGAGTATACCTGACGTATGGAACCCATTAATTTAGATAAGAGCTTGCAACACAATATTGAAGTTGTTATTTTGAATCACCTGGACAAAGCTCCTGTCTTTGGCCCCAGAAACAAGAGCGTAGTTGTCGTAGTCGGTGGCTATGACATCATAAGGCAACTTGGGAATAAAAGGAATGGTGGGAAATCGAAGGAAACACTTGTCTTGAATCATTTCTCGCTTCTCTAAGTCAGTCTCGCTCTTCTCCAGGTCTGCCACTCCGACGCATTGAACCTTTCCTCGGATTCCTGTTATATACCCATCAGGGCTGCCGTGAACACAAAATGTATCTACCCGGATGGCTGCTTCCTTAATATCAAACGAATATACCCCCTGCAACAGGGTGAAAATTTCTGATTATTATATTCATCTCTGGATGCACTCAAAACGTTCTCGTGATTTTTATACTTGGGTACAATGGCAGTCTTCTTGGCCCTGACCGGCAAAACCACGCTTAAGAGAAGCTACTTCAAACCATCTACCGGAGTACCTAACTGGGTCAAAGTTATTGGCAGTCATGCCTCTCATCATCATTGTTTCAGATGCATTTTCGAGTGGAAAAGTCGGCTTGTTGTTTTCTTCCACAGCAGCAGTCCCGAGTTGGCAAATGTTCTGATGACCAGACGCCACACCCTGCCAGAACACAAGGGAATTCAGAGACTCAAACCGCACTGGAAGCAATCGAACATGGTTATCGCAGTACCTGGTCTGCCTGAGAAAGAAGCAAAATGGCTGCAACCCCTGAAACAAAATGCTTTTTCAAAGCATGGCGCTCCAAGGAACATTTTAACACAGGCTTCTTCAGCAACAATCTGGAAGAACAGCAGCATCCGATTGTGACACACAAATTAGTCTATCCCTCATCTGAGATCAGCAAAGCTTGAATCTAGGGATTGTTTTCAAACTCTACAGTCTCACACAGTATATCCCAAACCATAAATAATGTCTTAACGTTTTTTTGGGGTCTTCGTTTTAAGAATTATACCAAAGTTCCAAGATATGAAACTCTACCTTGTTGAAGTACCAGGTGGAGAGAAGCTGCGTGGGAAAACTGATCTTGATAAGTCTACCATTCTCAGTCGCTACTTTTATTTTGTTATGTTTACCTTTTTTCTGGGTGTTGTTGACAGATGTGTTTGCCGGTGTGGACTGTCCAAAGTAAACGCTGTCGTTTACATATCGGGGGATGGAGGGACCCACGGAAAATCTACCTCTTCCGTCGAAGGGACCCACAAGATATCTCTAGGATATGTTGTTATGAGTCTTATGACAAAAAAACATTATACCTGTCTTGGTAATAACTCCTTTAACCTATATTACGGCAGAATATATACGACATTTTTAATAGAAATTTGAAATAAATAGCAAGCCATACAGGTGAATCAGAAGTTTAATATTGATTAAAAAATATCTTATAAATTTTATTATCAGTACAAATTCCAAATACCTGCAAATTTTTTTATTTTCTGATTTGGAAGCTGATAGATCACTTCGTTTTTACAATTTCGATGTGTATTATAGATTAAACTTGAATTGAAAGAGAAAGCGCTTCCAAGTTCCAATTAGTTCTTATTTTGTTTTTGATTCTCCAAATTTTCACCAGAATGGGATAAGTTAAATTTCATTTTATTATTGTTCACTTGATTAAGTTTCAGATTCACATGTGAGTGAGAATGATGGTATAAAGTAATGCTGTCAACTTGATATGGTGAAAGGGAATATAATATTTTTCTGTGAATTTCTGAAACTTTGGCCAGAATCTAGATGAAATATAATCGTTCCTTTAACTTTTTTGCTAACACTTTCACAGTCTTTCCGCATTTTGCTTGCTTCTGCATTTTATTTGCTTCTGCATTTTAATTTTGTAGCAAGTTCTACAGCTCATTATAATGTAATTGTTCCTACTCAACATTTTTGCCAATGACTTTTATGCAATGTAATATTTTGTGCTTTCATAAAATGTAGCATTACAAATTATATTTTAATTTTCATTCATTTTACATAAATTTAAAACAATTTTTTGAAAAAAATTGAATTAAACTTCTAGAAATTAGTTACAAAAATATAGGTTATTCAATTCAAGCACTGATAAAAAAAATTTTCATTTAAAAAATAAATAACAACCATACAATACACAGACTTTAAGTCATATCTTACATGCATCATGGTTATTCAATGTGTTTTGTAGTTTTGCATTTGCAGTTCATAAGACATTGACGAAAGATATTCATAACTCATAAGTATTCATATTATCAGAAAGCACAAGGCCACACCTTCTCCACAATAATCTGTAACTACCTAAAATACATATATATAGATGAAACGTAACCATAACAACCAAAGTGTTTAATACAAAATATTGTAGAGCAAAAATCCGTGCGTAAAACGGATACCTCATCTAGTATATATAAAAGAGAATGAGCTCTTTCAAGGAATAGCATACGTGAGCAAAACATATCCTCATAAAATTAATTAAATTTAACTGCAGTAACTTTACAAAAATGCACCCTTATTTAATTCATAAAAGAAATGGTTGCCATAATAAGGTGATAAAATCTGTCCAAGTTGAGTTCCAGTATTAAATGTTGGGATTATTAACAATTACAAGGCTCATAACTTTAAGGCCTTTTACCGTAGAACACAAATTACAAGACCGTGAGAAGGTATTTGAAAAGGAACTAAAATTAAAAAACTTTGAGGTGTTCATTTTTACGTAACAATTTTTTATAAGTATTTGCCCAATTGAACATAATTATAATAATTATTACATAATTAAATCACAATTAAGATATAAACATTAGTACATCGGTGAACTTAAATTATCCTCAACTTTGAGGAGTTGATTATTGAATAATAATGCACAAATATAATGACGCTTGTAGGGTTTATATAACTAGGAAAAAAGGTTAACGAAAAAAATCCATGCGTAGCATATGTACTCGCCTAGTTCTTATAAAACTTTAGAAAATTTATCTCTCTTCAACAAATAATAATTTAATTAATTTACAGTTAGTGAGTGGAATTTATAAAATAAACCTGATTTTAAAAAAATGTGTATATCAAAAACGATATTTTTGAAAATTCCCCAAATTTTGGTTAGTTCAATTAGCTAAGTAGGCATGCTAGTTCGGTTAATTCGGTTACTTTGGTTCAGTTATTTCGGGTTTTCGGTTTGTAAACAAATTTCCGAATATAGCCGAATAAAAGTTCGGTTCAGTTTGATTCGGTTATTAGTTAATTAGATTTTTTTCTAATTTTCTACCGAATTAAACCGAAATATTCTGGTTTTTCGATTTATAAAACTGCAAATATGTAATATGTGGGTTTTTATTTTTTATCAGACGGTTATTGGGAGTGGAATTTTGAAAGAGTTTGTTGATTTTAAATGTTTACAGATTTGTGAAATATGTAGAGAGTTTTGTTAAATTTGTAAAGAGTTTTGTGTATTTAGAGAATTGTCTTTTTAAAGATTTTAAGAATCTCTTGTACATTCTTAAGATTTTGAAAGTTATGTTTAATGAGTACAAATATATAAAAAACCGTCACACCAGTAACACTAGAATTTGATAGCACTATAAAAATTTCAAATACCAAATTTCTAAATCATCACACTAATAACATAAGAGTTAAAGGCTTATCGGAGGTCTAGAGTGATGCAAACAGAACCGTTCATCGTGGTCTCGTCTATGACGGAGAGCTATCTATCGTAGGTGTGGTGCAGGTGGGACCGTCCGTTGTGGATATGTGTGTTGCAGGTAGAGCTGCACCTTGGAGTAGTTATATGTAAGATGTTCATTTGATCGATTTAGAAATCATATGTAGTAAAGATTTAGAAATTTGGTGAGTTGATCCGCCTACACGTCTTGCTTTTACTGCTATATCGGGAGATCCAGTCTCACGGATATGGAGCCTCACCTGTTAGGAGATGGCAGGGCAAAACCTGATGGACCTTTTTTTTCTCAAGAGGTTATTTCGAGAATCAACCAACCGACGAGACTTTTCAAATTCGAGGATGTGTTAAAATAAAGTATAACCGCCAAGGCAAGACGGGAGACCCGTGGATATGGTCTTCAACCCATTAGGAGTACCCTCAAGCATGAATGTACTCCTTTCCCGAAGTGTGCCACTCTCATCACCAATGATGCTTCAGAGACACATCCACCCCTCATCCGACGTTGTAAAGCCCATGTGGCTCTTCCCCACACCACCACCTGATCAGGACATCAAGTCATCATCAGCCAAGGAACAAGGAATCATGAGTGTTGGAGAGGAAGACATGAAGCCCATGCAGTACAAAAAAAATAGGCTATTGCAATACAGAAAAATTGTTGCAATATGCAAATATCTGGTTGCAAACAAAGATTTTGTGATAAAATTCTGACGAAATTTATAATGTTATTGTTTGAGCGTTGCAAATTCGTATGTGTCGCACATGAGTTGCAAAAATTGCAAAGAATTGATTTGTTGCTATATACTCCCTCTGTTTCTTAAAGAGTGTCGTTTTAGACTTATTTTTTTTGTTTCAGAAAGAGTGTCGTTTTCATTTTCCAATACAACTTTTAATGCTAAATTCCTACTTTAACCTCAAAACAAAGAAGAATATAAACAGACAACTTATTATTTAGGGGTATAACAGAACTTTTAATATGTTTTATTAATTTATGTGCAAAGAGTCAAAACGACACTCTTTAAGAAACGGAGGGAGTATGTTGCATTAATGCAACAATATTTTCAAAGCAAATTTATTGTAATATTACAAGGTAAGTAAACTAATTTTTTGATGTAACTGTTGTATTAATGCAACTACTTTATATAACAAATTTGTAGTATTATCTAAATTGTCAGTAAAATTATATATAGAAAATAATGTTGCAAATCTATGTATATTCGTAGCAAATATTTTGTGAAGATATCTAATAAAAGATTATCTTAAATATACGCAGTCAAAATTTTGTTGCATTTCTACATTTTATAACAATATAATTGCATAAGAATATCCGGCTCACTATTTATTATATTATATATATTTTTTTATTATTCTAATAATAAAAATATTAGAGAGAAAGTACGAGTAGACATACAACTATGCTTTATCAAATTAATAAACTTGTAAATGGAATTATTAGAAAGGAAAAGAAAACCTAATGATAAAGAAATTCAGATAAACTAGTAAAAACTTAGGAAATATAAATAAAATATCAACTAAACTCTTAGTTAATCACCAGAATCCATACATACTAGGAAAAGGAATTGCCATCATCTTCTCAAACTCTTCAAGTTTATTGAGCCTTTCCTTGATTTCTGCATTCTCTTGAAAATTCTTCTCTACCCTTAATTGAGAGTTTACTTATATATCAAGTGTAAAAAAAAGATCATGGAAGATCAACAAGGGTAAAGCAAACCCAGACTTATTAAAAAAAATGAACAAAAAACACTCACACGATTACTCAAATACAAAAGTAAAACACACTAATTATTTGCCTCTACAGAAGTGTTGTTCTAAAAGAGAAACCTAGTCAATATATATATACAAGAATTTGTAAAGAATACTTTTACAAAAAATAATAAACATTAAAATCTGATCATATCTTAGATTTTGGATGTGTAGAAATCTTAAGTCTAGATTATTCTATATCTACTATATAAAAGAGAAGGACACGCTCCATGACAAGGACAAGTGGCTCATTGTAAGAATGACAATGTATTCATGTTTGTAATGTGGTTTTCCGAGCCTACAACATGTCTTGATAGTTTCAAATTTGGTTAGCTTTCTTTCATTTAAAAAAATTTAATATGTTTTATAAGTTATGGTTTTGTAATATTTTAGGGATTATCAAGTTTTATGTTTTGTGACACTAATATGGTTACTTGTATGGGTTAAATAATATGGACTTCTCACCCCATGGTTTAGAGTGTTTCATGTCCGCATGAGCCGCATCAGTCACCAACATTATTGAGAACTTCTTCATGTCTCAGTTCATAGAATTATGTTCATTTGGTACTGATGGGGATTTAGTTTTCGCCCAAAATATTTTCTGCAATCGCACCGGTCTCGCAGTAGTACTTAGGGATCGTATCCATATAGAGCAGAGTGTACACAGTAGCACGTCCAAGTTCACTCGAGCTAAGCAACAAAATAAAATGGTTTTGGTTTTGGTCGATCGACAGTGTGAACTGGTCGATTGATTGGGACACCTTTCGGTCGATAGCAGGTTATGCGGTGCTAAAAACAAATAAAACGTGAGAAAATTCAATGATAAAAGGCGTTAGGAAATCAGGCAATGCATAAGAGGATCACAGTTTGAATTATTCAGGGTAGTAATCTATGTAAATCCTAGTTTAGGCTATATAGTTGAAATCACTATTAACTGACCATCCTTATGGTCAGGCTTAGCCAGTTGGTATCCGAGTTAACTCTGACATATATCTTTCAGAAAGAGAACCTATGGGCTGATCAACCAATTAATCTAGGCATTAAGTTCAGGAAATCAAATTCTACTNTTACTTTAAGTGGTGTATTAGTAGCAGATTTATCCTATGATTATATTAAGATCTGATATGAAAGTAAGCCTATAAACTAATCATTACACAATCTTATTGCCGATCTACCAAACCATGATTCCTCCTAGCAAAACCTTATTCCTAACTAAGAAAATACTCAGACATAACAAGAGTAAACATTATGACAATGAAAATTGCTTATTATAAAAGAGGGTTCAAAATAGCTTCTCTGGAATGTAGATATTACAAACTTCGTCCTTGAAGCAATGATCAAAGAAACAATGAAAAGAAACTATAAGAAACTGATAAACTATTTAGCTTGGATGCATGGAAGCTTTTGAGTGTTTTCTGATGATTCTCCCTGGCTTCAGTCGTCTGTATTTATAGGGAAGAGAGTCGGGTAGAGGGTCGAGATGAATCAGGAGGAAGATATGGATATGAATCAAAATATTTGTGATTATCCTCTCTGAATCGATCGGTCGCACTTATCTCGGTCGATCGATGAATATCTGAAACGAGTTTTCTGAAGATTCAGTATCTTCAGTGATTATCTCTAGCGTATACTGATAACTCCCCAAATGCAACGGTCCTTATCTGAATTTGTTCTCGAAGCTTCATTGAGATAGTGGGCTTTGATCGATCGGTGGGCCTCCGGTCCGATCGATTGGGCCTTCATTTCATGCGAGCTTTTGGATACACCTTCACTATTAGGCTTAACTTCTTACTCCTGAGGGCTAATGACTTGATTCCAAGCCCATGTGACAGCTGGCTTGATTGTCCTAACTCCTCACTTCATTCCAAAATAAACGTCTCCTTCATCCGGGTCTGGACTTCTGATGTTGATTTGTTGGACTTGGTAGAAAATGCCCATTTGCGACCTAAAATGCATTGTTTTCACAAAAACACTTTGCAAACATAAAAATGTGAAATCATGTGGTTTATGTTTCAAATCAAATAGTTTATTTGTTAAAAACACCAAAAAAATCATATCGAAAAGCAGTAAAATATCATCCCTATCAGGTACTACATATCCTTTAGATATATCCCTTGATGCTCGATTCTAGGAAAACAAGTTGATATATCTCGTATTTTACCGGTTTTTATGATAATAAACATATAATTATTTATATTTTGGAGTCTAAATACTATTATTAGAGTCCAAGTGAGTCATTTTAGGTGAATGGACGAGTTTTAGAGCTTTTAAAGGATCTAAAAGAATTATGGAGCAAAATGGAAGCTTGAGGAGACAAATGTGGGGGTCGGATTCCACCCCTAAAGATTGATAACGTGAAACGGCTCAGTGTTTGCCGCAAAACACTACTACGGCCCGCGAGCTGGTCATATGTCCACACCACTAAACATTACAGTCATGGACTATCGATGGGTAACGACATGATCAAGCACGATTCACCAAGGGTCCCACAACCGACAATGCATATAACAAGACATGGACCGAACTTGGCTCACGGAGAAGGCCCTTAGGTTTGTCCCACGAGCCAAGTGACGAACGTGGCCTGCGGACAAGCTCGCATAGGCACCCCGCAGGCTACACGGTCGGCATGGCCCACGGACCACGGTCACAGACTATCCCGCTGGTCGTGCAACGCACTTAGCTCGCGGGACAGGTCATCCGGTTGGTTATGTGGGCCAGACCTTCTATAGACTCACGCAACGAACCATCAAGCTTATCATGTGGGCATCTGGATAATGGGTCCCGACAGACTACCCAACCAAACAAGCCAGGCGAGCTACGTCCTAGTCTGGCCCACAGATCATCCAGACATTCCTCCAGGCGAGCTACGTCCTGCTCTGGCCCACAGATCACCCAACCTTCTTCATGAGCGAGCTTCATGGCTGCCATGTGAAAGGCCTAAATTGTGTCTAGCGTTCAAAACCTTCGCTAACCACAACTCTCGTTTGAGAAGTCATAGTATAGTTTAAGGATCAATCCATTTGGGAGAACTATTAACTCGATAAGCACATCAAATTCCTATTAAGCTAAAGCAATCAAAGAGGGTTTGGTTTTCACAATCTAACTTAAAACTAGCATTAACTAAACAAACTAAAAAGCAATGAAAAAGACTAACAATAAGAGCAAGTGAAAACACTAAAACAA
>OVAP01005563.1:0-12439 GCA_900406295.1 Aurinia saxatilis | reverse complement strand
TTGGTTGCTGGATTCGAAGCGGTTGTGTCTACCATGGCGGCGTGGTTCGTGATCCGAAAATTCTTTGAGTCAGAAAGTTATGAGTCCCCACAGTCGGCGCCAAATTATGAGAGCTGAAATTCTCACTACCAAAACTTGTAAAGTAACTTTTAGGGATCGTAACTTTCTATGGAAATGAATTAACGGATGTGAGAAAATGTTCATGTGTTTATGCTTTATTGCTGAAGTATAAAATATCGCGTGAGAAAGTCTCAGTGTTCTGTCGCGTGGAAAAAGATGTCCCTTAAAATGAATGACTAGCTCTCTATTTATAGAGATTACAATCGAACCCTAGGTGTACGAGAATAAAGAAAATTCGTGTTTATCTTCAATTTCTTTCCTTATCCTATAGATCCTCTCGTGATTCACATTTATCTTGTTCGGCGACTGCATCATTAGGTTAACTGTCCCGAGCTCCGCCCACGATAAATCAAGGAAGCTAGCTCGGCCCATCAGGAGTGCAGCTCGGCCCATCACGCCATGATGGACTCAGCTCGGCCCATCGCGNCGGCCTATGATGCGAGATCCAGCTTGGCCTATCAACTAGAAGAGTAGGTCGGCTCGATCCGAAGTGTGTCGACGGAAGCCCATCTCGGCCCATCGCAAGATCCAGGTCGGCCTGTGTTGCGAGGAGGGCTTCAGGTCGGCCCACCTGGTGTCGAAAGTCCAGGTCGGCCCACCCGGTGCCGAGGGTCCAGGTCGGGTCCCGTANCTCTTAGTCGTTTGGTTGTAAGTATCGTCATTCACTTCAGCTAGTCGTCGAATGTTTGCGATTTGTACTTCAGCTAGGCATGATTTCAGCTAGGAAATGTTGACGAGCTGGATTTTCAGCTAGGCAAAAACAGAGCTAGGCATTTTCTTGCATTAGCATTCTCAGCTAGGTAGGATTTCAGCTAGGCAGAAATCCAGCTAGGAGAATATGAACAAGTACTTTCAGCTAGGCAAGATCTCATCTAGGCAGAAATCCAGCTGGGTAAGTTCTGATTGCGATGGATTTCAGCTAGGCGGAAATCCAGCTAGGAATATACGAACAAGTATTTTCATCTAGGCAAGATTTCAGCTAGGCAGAAATCCAGCTAGGAAAATATGAACAATTATTTTCAGCTATGCAAGATTTCAGCTAGGCAGATATCTAGCTAGGCAAATTCCGAGTGTTAGTATTTTCAGCTAGGCTGATGAACATTGCTCATTAGCTAGGAAAATACTTTGAGATTATTTCTTAAGTATAAATCTTGACGGGGTGGAATCCGACCCCCACAATTGTGGTGTTAGAAAAAAGATCTCATCCTCTTGTCTACTGATTTGAAGAAGTTTTATGCACTTTTTAACTTATTAATGATACCGATTCCTATTGCTTTTGCTATGGTTTCTTTATTCATGATCAAGTGAACACTTTGTTAGGATAGAGGTTGTTCCAAAGGAATTTCATGATTTGATAGATTTGGCAATATGATTTATGTTTTGATTATTTATTGCTCACTTTCTTATCAAAAAGTTTAATGCTACTGTTGTGATTGATCATTTCTTAGGCTAGGTTTCAATTGGCATACCAATGGAAGAATTCTTTGAAACTTGATTTTGAAAAATCTATTGCCCATTCTCGGAGGAGAAATTGGTATTTAATACTTTAATCTTAGGTTTAACGATTGAACAACAATAAAGTGCCCATATTAATCATTCAGACTCAACATCCACGCATCCAACAACGAATCAGAATATAAAGCAATGATCATTGGACTAAGACTCATGTTGGGGATGAAGATCCAAAATACTAAGGATTTCTATGACTCATAGGTCATGGTTAACTAGTTTAACGGAGAGTACTGATGCAGAAATAGTTTTCACCTAAACTATACCTGCAAGCGCACATGCATTTGCAATAGTACTTAATGGTCGATCCAACAGAGAGAAAAGTGCATGCAGTAGTACACTTCCAAATTCACTCGAGCTAAGCATCAAAATATGAAAACGTGGGTGTTGGATTCCATCGAATGCAGAAGCAATTCGATCGAATGGTGAACTTTTGATCGATGTCAAAAGCATTCAGTCGATCGTAAACGTATGCAAATCTATAAACAAATAAAAACGTTAGAGAATTCAAACAATTAAAACGTTAGGAATTCAGGAATGTTGTAGAGAATAAAATCTGAATTATTCAGGGTAGTATTTTTGCCAAGTCTTCTAAAAAGGCTACAAAGCTTGGAATCACAAATATTCGACTATCCTTGGTTAGGCTTAGCCGGTCTAGTTTAGCCGGATCCTGTTAAAAAAAAATATTGCTTCGCCTGGTCCGTGTTGATGGGGATGATATTTTACCGCTTTTCGATATGAATTTTTTGTGTTTTTAACGAAGAAACTATTTTATTTGAAATATAAACCACTGGATTTCACATTTATCTGTTTGTAAAGTGTTTTAGTGAATATAAAGCATTTTAGATCACAAATGAGTGTTTTCTACCAAGTCTAACAAATCAACATCAGAAAACCAGGCCCAGATGAAGAAGATTTTTATTTTGGATTGAAGTGAGGAGTTTGGACAATCATGCCACGTGAGTTAGCTGTCACATGAGCTTGGAATCAAGTCATTAGCCCTCAGGAGTAAGGAGTTAAGCCCAAATCATTGAATGTGTATCCAGAAGCTCGGATGAAATGAAGGACCAATCGACCAGAGCAGATGCCCACCGATCGATCAAGGCCCAATATCTCAAGGAAGCTTCGAGAACAAATTCAGATAAAGATTGTTGCATTTGGGGAGTTATTAGTATCTGTTGGAGATAATCACTGAAGATACTGAATCTTCAGAATACGCGTTTTGGATAACATTCGATCAACCAATATATAGGCGATCGATCGATCAGAGCAGGATAGACACAAATATTTGGATCTCAATCCAAATCTCTTTCTGATTTGTCTCGGCCAACAACTCGTCTCTCTCCCCTATAAATACAGACGACTAAGGCCAGAGAGAAACACAGACTCACAAAGCTTCCAGGCATCCAGGCTAAATAGTTTTCAGTTTCTTATTTTTGTTTCTTCATTTTATTGTTGCTTTGATCATTGCTTCAAGGACGAAGTTTGTAATCACTGCACTCGAGAGAAGCCATTCTAAATCCTTTTTTATAATAAGCAATTTTCATTGTCATCATGTTTTGCTCTTACTATGTTTGAGTAGTCTTTTAGTTAGGGATAGGTTTTGCTATCAGGAGTCATAGTTTGGTAGATAGGCAATAGGGATGTGTAATGATTAGTTTATAGGCTTACTTTCATATCAGATCTTAATATATCATAGGATAAACCTGCTACTAATACACCACTTAGAGTAAGAGATCCAGAACTTGATAGTGAAGGCTTTACTATTCATAGTTTAGTAGAATTTGATTTCTTGAACTTGATGCCTAAACTAATTGGTTGATCAGCCCATAGGTTCTCTTTCTGAAAAGATATATGTTAGATTTAACTCGAATACCAATTGAACTAGATTGGCTAAGCTTGGCCATAAGGATAAGTTAATAGTGATTTCAACTATATAGCTTAGACTAGGATTTACACTAGTTACTACCTTGAATAAACCGTGATCCTCTGATGCATTGCATGATTTCCTAACGCTTTTTTTATTGAATTTTCTCACCTTTTATTCTGTATAACCTGCAGTCGACCAAAAGGTGTTCTCATCGATCGATCAGTTCACACTGTGGAACGACCAAAATAAAAAATCTTGCAACCGCACATGCTACTGCATACACTCTGCTCCCTGTGGATTCAACCCCTAAGTACTAGTGCGAGACATGTGCGCTTGCAAGACATATTTTGGGCGAAAACTAAATCCCCATCACGTGTCTAATTTGGTTCTTAAGTCTAAGAAATCATTTATTTCTCTGAGAATGAGCATTAAATCTTTCAAAATCAGTTTTTCAGGAAACATACTCTAATGGTGGGGTCTTAGCCGTAGTTAATCCAATATATGATTAAAATCCTGATAAGAAAGTAAGCATTAACTAGTCATTGCATAAACCATATCTTTTATCTACCAAACCATGAATTTCTCTTTAACAAACCCTATTCCTAACAAAGTGACTACTTAGACATGTTGATGAAACACATGAAAACAATAAGAGATGCAACCATATAAATCAAATAAAAGGGTTCATAAGACTTCTCCAAATTAGAAGAAAAGGGGATGACAACTTCTCCTTTGACAGCAAATCAAAATAAAAACCAAAGAACAATGAAGAACAAAAAAAATATATGAATACTAATGAGCTAATGCGCCTGGATGCTTTGAAAAGTGTGTATTTCTTTTGCTCACTGCTCCCATGTATTTATAGTGGTAGAGGGTCGAGTGAGAAGTGGAAAAGAGTCAAGAAACAAATCAGAGATAAGGATCTAAAAGTTTGGATTTATCCTTAAAATTTATCGAATGCTGGTGATATTCAATCGAACCATGTCCAAAACGCGTCTTGAATATATTCTGAATCTTTCCAAATGATTCTAGTGAGTCCTGAATATCAACGGCTTTATCTTGATTGAGTTCCGGAAGCCTCTCGTGAATATCCTCATCCATTCGATCGATCAGAGGAGGCCTTCGATCAAATGGGTCTTAACCAGGTTGGACTTCAAAAACACACCTCTTCAATTATTTTGGCATTAATCTTTGGTTGTGAGGGTGAATGACTTGATTAAAAGGCCATGTCACAGCTAATTCACGTGGCTTGATTGTTTTCAAACTTCACTTTAATCCAAAATGCATAGCAGCTTCATTTGTGCTCGAATTTCTTGTGAAGGATTGTTGACCTTAGAGAAAACTACCTATCTATGACCTAAAAAGCCTTCTTTTAACAAAAAAAGTTTTGAAAACATAAAAAGGTTAAAATACCCAGTTTCATACGTGGTTTCTTAGGCTTCGTCAAGAAAAACACCTGATATATATACTAAAAACGGTATAATATCAACATTATCAAGTATGTAGCAAGATATGAGAGGATGGAACCCTACCTGAAGATAATGAAATATTTGGCCGAGAAATTTGAAGAATTTACAATCACAAGAATATCTCACGGCGAAAACACATATGTAGACGTGTTAGCAGCCCTCGAATCCACCTATGACCTAGACTTATGAAACCCAATCTAATTCATTGAAGGCCCAAGCATCCAAATAGCTGAATTTGTGAACCTCAATAACCTGGAGGTGCTGGGGATGAACTACCTTGGCTGACGCAGACTCTATCAGTGCAAAAAGTGTATCATTCTTACATTTTTTTTTTTTCAATGTATCATTCTTAGTATTAATGTATGAAAATGTACCATTTTGAACAATTGTTTAATGACTCATTTACTTGTATCGCATTCTACTTTGTTATTCTCGTGATATTAATGAGCACAAACACAAACATTAAGAATTAACATGGTATCGTAGCCATTCTCCTAAACCCAATTCCCTTTCTCTCTCAGTCGATGATCTTTATTTTCTCTTCTTCCATACTTTGTTTCAAATCTCAAAACTAATGCTTCATCTCTTCTATCAAAATTCCCATATTACGATAGTCTGATATTCTCATAATCATAATCCCTTTTTATGAAATTCTAGCCACCATCCTTTGATCTATGTTTTTTTTTATGGATATATCTCATTTGTTTGTCTGTCTCGATCTATGTTTTCTCAGCTTCTCCCCTCCTCGACCTACTCTCTTCTTCTTTGTTGTAATAACGCTTTTGGCATCATTTTCATCAAATCATATATTCATGTGTTCCTTGAAATGTATAAGATGAATTATTATGAATGGTGTGAGTTATTTGAGAGATCGATGTGAAATATTTAGGATTTCTAAAATCATAAACTCACGCCAGTTTCTGAATAATAAGAACTGAGGCGAAAGAGTACATGATGGATCCATGCTTAGGTTTTGACTCTGGATTATGAAAAGCCTTGGCTTTGGTATTGGTTAGGCTTTTCCACAACGAACCCATAAAAGTTGTAGGTCTTTGTTTATGGGATGCACATAATTTTCTGTATTTGTGATTAAGGTTGTCATGGGGCCCATAACCTTTTATTTATATAGAAATAATTTCTAATTCGGCCCTTCATCAAATTTGACATTACCAAACGTATTCACACATTAATTTTTCATAACACTTATGCCCCAAATCTTTTATTTTATACCAAAGTGACCACATAAGTTTTGACTACTTTAATTAATGACCCTAACACATTGATTATACATGTATGACCCCAAAATAATTCTTTCAATCTCCCATTGGATCATATATGTATTCTGAAAATGTGATAGACTTTGTGAGCTCAAAATTGTCATTATATAAGAGGACATTACAATAACGTCCATTGACTATAACAACATAGGATCATAGCATTATTCTTTATAGAAAATAACTAAACCTTCCATGGCCATTGAAATCAGTATAGTCAAATAACATAGATAAATTATGTAAAGTGTGGCATGTAAATCACATTACGAGTGATCAATGCATGTCGACTTTCAACTGGCCCTACCTTATTAAGATCCTTTAACTTTATTGTACAAAGAGTGTAAACTGAAAAAATTTATTTCTGATCAGAAAACGTGCATAAACACAACCAAAACATGGATCCTATAACTGCATGAGAAACTCCCACTAAACCAAATAATCCTCAAACCTTGAAACACCCATTCGAGCAGTATGCTCATGAAAAACCTTTGGTGAAAGACCTTTTGTAAGAGGATCTGCTATCATGGAGTTTGTCCCTAAGTGTTCTATGGAAAACTCTACACTCTGTACCTTTTCCTGAACAACTAGGAACCTAATCTCTATAAACTTGGTCTTTGTTGCGCTCCTACTTTTATTGGAGTACAAAACAGCTGATTTTTTTTCACAGTATAACCTAAGTGGTCTTTCAATTCCTTCAAGAATTCGCAGCCCAGTGACTGAATTCTTCAGCCAAAGTCCTTTATCGGTTGCCTAAAAAAACTGCTATATATTCTGTCACCATTGTGGAGAGAGCTACGAGTGGTTGTTTCGCATTACGCCAAGCAATAGCTCCACCAACCAAAAGAAAAACATAGCCTGAAGTGGACTTTTTATCATCTTGACATCCAACAAAATCAGAATCAGAAGATCCAATGATATCCAAATTATATGATCTCTAATATGTGAGCATATAGTCCTTTGTTCTCTGCATGTACCTCATGACCCTTTTTGCTGCTTTCTAATGGTCCATACATGGATTACTTAAGTATTTGCGCAAAACTCCAACAATGTACGCTAAATCTGGACGCATACAAACTTGAGCATACATCAGACTTCCTACTGCTGACGCACTGCATCTCCTTAATTTCCAAATTTCCTCTATGGCACTGATTGAGAAAAAATTTGTTTCCCTTTGAGATTGAGATATCACTTGGTTTGCAATCCTGCATGCCAAATCTCTTTAGTATTTTATCGATATAGACTTTTTGTGATAATTTTATAATACCTCGACTTTGGTCTCGATAAATCTGGATTCCTAATACAAAATATGCTTCACTAAGATCTTTCATCTCAAAATTTTCCTTAAGAAATATCTTGGTCTTNAATCTGGATTCCTAATACAAAATATGCTTCACTAAGATCTTTCATCTCAAAAATTTCCTTAAGAAATATCTTGGTCTTATGCAACATGGCCATATCGTTAGTGACTAGTAGTATGTCATCAACATACAATACCAGGAAAATGCACTTACTCTCACTGAACTTTTGATACAAACAATCTTCAACCAAATTCACCTCAAAACCAAAGGAGGTGATTACCTCATGAAACTTGTGGTGCCATTGACGAGAAGCTTGTTTAAGCCCATAGATGGATTTATTTAACTTGCATATCATCTTCTTTGAATCACCTATTACAAAGTTTTTTTATTGCTTCATATAAATTGTCTCATCAATGTTTCCATTGAGAAATGATGTCTTAATATCCATCTGATGAAGCTTTAAGTCATAATGTGCAACAAGGGTCATGATTGTCCTAAAAGAATCCTTTGATGAGACTGGAGAAAAGTTTTCTTTGTAGTCAATCCCTTCCTTTTTAGTATAGCCTTTAGCTACTAGACGAGCCTTATATCTCTCCACATTACCACTAGACTCCATTTTGGTCTTAAATATTTATTTGTAACAAATAGGTTTCATTCCTTCTGGTAATTGGAAAAGGCCCCAAACTTTATTGTCTAGCGTTGACAGGTATTCTTCTTTAGAAGCTTTGACCAACTTATATGAACTGGAACAACCCATGGCCTCAGGGAAGTTGATAGGATCATCTTCCAACTGGGTTTGATTTTCCTCTTGTTCCATAAGATATACAATGTAATCATTCGGAATAGCACTTCTCCTTTTTTTAGAGGATCGCCTCAAAGGCACTAGTTCTTGTTGCGCTAGTTTTTGAGGATTTTGAATTTGACCTTCATGTTTGATAATGTCGTCATCTTGATTTTGAGGAGAAGCTTCATGATCAATTTGAGGTTCCAAATTTACGTGATCAAAAGCAATTATATGAATAGGTTTAGAAATTGAATTCGATTCTTCCTCAAAGATGATGTCTATAATTTCATTTTTTTTTTCCCCAAATACAATATCCTCAAAGAACGTAGCTATTCATGTCTCNAGTTCTTGTTGCGCTAGTTTTTGAGGATTTTGAATTTGACCTTCATGTTTGATAATGTCGTCATCTTGATTTTGAGGAGAAGCTTCATGATCAATTTGAGGTTCCAAATTTACGTGATCAAAAGCAATTATATGAATAGGTTTAGAAATTGAATTCGATTCTTCCTCAAAGATGATGTCTATAATTTCATTTTTTTTCCCCAAATACAATATCCTCAAAGAACGTAGCTATTCATGTCTTAAAAATATTCTTTTGTGTGGGATCATAAAACTTGTAGTCCCGAGATCGTTCAAAATAACCAATAAAGTTACTGCTCACGGTTCTTTAGTCCAACTTTTTTTCAAATAGCTTGTAAGGCCTAGCCTCAGCTGGAAATTCCCATATGTGAAAATTCTTTAAACTAGATTTCCTCCCAGTCCAAATCTCATAAGGTGTTTTTGCAGTTGCCTTAGTTGGTACCCGATTAAGAATGTAAAATGCAGTCTTAATTGCCTCTCCCCAGAGTGATTCAAGAAAGGTGGAATGATATATCATACTCCTTACCATGTCCTTAAGAGTGCGGTTGCGTCTTTCGGATACACCAATCATGTTGGGAGACCCAGGCATGGTATATTGTGGGACAATTCCGCACTTCTCTAGGTATCTGTCGAATGGTCCTAGACGTTGTTCACCTGAACCGTCTTACCGACCGTAGTATGCACCACCACGATCAGATCTAACAGATTTTGTCCATCGGTGGAGTTGATTCTCAACTCCAGCCTTAAATTTCTTGACCACGTATAAAGACTCTGACTTTTCATGAATAAGATACAAGTATGCATATCAAGAGTAATCGTCTATGAAATATATAAAGTATTGTTGACCGTTCCAAGATGTCGTAGGGAAAGATCCACAAGTATATGTATGTATCAACTCAAGGACTTCTGTAGCTCTATTATGCACATAATCTCTTATGTTTAGTTTTTTTTTCCTTTAATGCAATCTACACATACATCACATTTTGTGAAGTCAATAAAACCCACTATACCATCTCACACAAGTCGCTCAATTCTTTTCTTAGATATGTGACCTAAGCGTTTATGCTACCGAGTTTCTGAACTTGCATTTTATAACTTGTGTTTAGTACCCCTTTATTCAACACTTAAGCTTTCACCTTGAGAAGCTATAATGTTAAGCATAAAAAGACTGTGATCAGCCATATGTATACCAGTTCCAATTTAAATTGAATTTAAAAACAAAGTAGTTTTTTCAGGCCCAGATAGACAAGAATAACCAAATATGTCTAAATAAGAAACAAAAACCAAAATACTTCTAAATTATGGTACAATAAAAGTGTCTTTCAAATCCAGAAAATGACCAATACTAAAAAAACAGTCTAAAATGCGCAATTGTCTCCACATCCACCGGAAATCCATTAGCCACATGAATGCGTCTTTCAGCATTAACTGGTTTTCGGTAGCTCATGCAACCATGCAATGAAACATTTATGTTAGTGGTTGCAGACAAATTTTACCACCAAGTGTTTTTCGGTACTTCAACTAAGTTCACTTCAGAACAGACCACAACAAGGAATATACCTTTCTTTCCACACCAAGCGTGGTACTCTTGGCAGTCCTTCTTCATGTGTCCAAATTTCTTACAAAAGAAATAGGTATCTTCAACCTAAGTCTGCTTCTTTTAAGTTGGACCTTTAGCAGTCTCATTCTTAACAACCTCAATTTTTCTTCCTTTACTCCGACCCTTAGAGGTGTTAACCATATGAGCACTATCAGATCGTTCTTGTTACATCCTATTCTTTTTCATTTTCATTCACAGAATAAGAAATGAGCTTATTAAAAGACCATTTCACATTCTGTGTTTTGTAACTTGATTTCAATTGATTAAATTAAGGAGAAAGAGAATTACAGGGAAAAAAAAATATGAGCACTTCTTCCTGAAGCTCAATCTTAAGAATCTTGAGTTTTGAAACAATGTTGGACATTTTCAAAATGTTTTCCCTTATGTTTCCATCGCTGTGGTACCTCGTGGTACTAAAGTGATACAAAAGCGGGCTTATTTCTGCTTTATCGCTACTTGGAAAACCGCAAGTCCATTTCAGAAATGAAATGTTTGAGATCCGAGATTTAACTATTACCTCTAAAGATTTTGGAATGGTGTCCAAAATGATCATTAAAACAATGCGATTAGAAAGTTCCCACTTCTCACAAACCGCCTTATTTTGAAACCGATTAGATCTTCCTGAAGCTCAATCTTAAGAATCTTGAGTTTTGAAACAATGTTGGACATTTTCAAAATGTTTTCCCATATATTTCCATCGCTGTGGTACCTCGTGGTACTAAAGTGATACAGAAGCGTGCTTATTTCTGCTTTATCGCTACTTGGAAAACCGCAAGTCCATTTCAGAAATGAAATGTTTGAGATCCGAGATTTAACTATTACCTCTAAAGATTTTGGAATGGTGTCCAAAATGATCATTAAAACAAT
Source organism: Aurinia saxatilis (assembly GCA_900406295.1). Classification (NCBI taxonomy): domain Eukaryota; kingdom Viridiplantae; phylum Streptophyta; class Magnoliopsida; order Brassicales; family Brassicaceae; genus Aurinia; species Aurinia saxatilis. The sequence continues at coordinate 1,288 of OVAP01005563.1, read as the reverse complement.
GCGATTAGAAAGTTCCCACTTCTCACAAACCGCCTTATTTTGAAACCGATTAGATCTTCCTGAAGCTCAATCTTAAGAATCTTGAGTTTTGAAACAATGTTGGACATTTTCAAAATGTTTTCCCATATATTTCCATCACTGTGGTACCTCGTGGTACTAAAGTGATACAGAAGCGTGCTTATTTCTGCTTTATCGCTACTTGGAAAACCGCAAGTCCATTTCAGAAATGAAATGTTTGAGATCCGAGATTTAACTATTACCTTTAAATATTTTGGAATGGTGTCCAAAATGATCATTAAAACAATGCGATTAGAACGTTCCCACTTCTCACAAACCGCCTTATACTCAACAGTGTTGCTATATGTAGGAGAAGCAGGTTTGTCCATCCTTAACGCAAGGTCAAGATCCATACACCCAAGGACAATCTAAACTTTAATTTTCCATTCCTTGTAACTTTATTCATTCTTGCTCAAACAAATATCATCAAGTCGGGGGCACTGTACACAAGAATGACTTGGTTGAAAAAGGGAAAGAAGGGATCCTTATCTCTATCCGTTGCCGAGTTCGACGTCTCTTAGCCCCCTAAAAAATTTAATTTCACCGGCTACCTTAATGGGCTTACTGCCCAACTTCTTTTTTATTCTATAATTGGGTCAGAGACAAAACATACCCAAATACATACTGAATAAAAAAAAATTGGACCACCCAAAAAATTAAAGTCCAAAACGAAAAAAACTTGATGAAGCTGTGCCTTTCTGACCTTCTTCAACCTTAGTCAAACCTTAAATTAATCAGCTATACAGCCGTCAAACATATTCAAAACGAAATTTTGCTCAAATTTTTTTTTTTTGCAGGATTCGAAATTTATTATCCTTATGAGCATGAACTTAATATAGAATTTGCACAAGCTGGCAATGGCACCAGGCGACCAGCCTCATTGGCCACCACAACCACAGGCGTGGCGTTCAAGCCAACAACTGCAGTATCCATCAACACACCATTGGGCTCCAAATTAGTGGAATTCTCAATCTACAATGGCCAGTCTCGCAGCATCTTTAAACCTGCTGCAGGAATGTATTTTTATCTCGCGTTCGACCGGTCAATCATTATGTCCATGTTTCAATTCCTATCTTGTAACGTTCTATGAATTGTTTACCCTGTATATAAGTGTGGGCTCCCTGTTTCTAAGGCAATATACAAAGATTACAAACCTACATCTAATAATCGTTTTTAGAAACTGTAGGGAAATTAACCCCAACCTAGTGCTATGAACTTAGAGAGAAACTAA
>OVAP01005562.1:0-12886 GCA_900406295.1 Aurinia saxatilis | reverse complement strand
TCTTGAATAACCAAGCCAAACGACCGGATGTGAGGAGGATTGCACCGGACCAGCCTGGATCCACATTGTCTGATAGATTTTCAATAGACAAGCTACGGAAGGTGTTTCTTATTCCCTATGACATGGAGATCATCATCCGTCGCCTTCTGATTATATTGAGAGTGCTCCTCCAGGATACTTTTGTCTGCTGGAGAGCTTCTTTTACGAGGCTCTACTATGATTACCTCTTCCGTATCTCTTTGTCGATTACTTAGCCAAATACAAACTATGCATATCTCAGCTTCCTCCCAATGGACTCCGACATCTGCTGGGGACCATGGTTCGTTATATCAAATGTGGGGTTACGGTGAAATCCAATTTTCTATCCCATGCATTGTCGATCCGTCCCACCAGCAAAACTCGACTTACGTACGCCATTTCGGGGAAGCGGGGCCAAGGTATTATCAGAGGTCTCCCAGGGAAGGTTCACCATTGAGATGAATATTTCTTCTATGTTAATAATTATTGTCACTCCATTGAGGGTGGTGGCTTTCATCAAGTTAGATCCCAATGGGGCCCTAAACGTTTGCCCCACCTGTGTTGCTTCTTTTGAATACATGCATTGTTCCCGAAATTGCTGAATGTTTATCTAACCCTTCATTGTTTTTGTTTATGCAGAGCGCCATATCTCGTTCATGCTTCAGACCCTACGAGCGAATTCCACTCACTGGAAGAAGACTTTCTCTTTGGACAGAGTAAAGCGTGTTCGCTTTCGTGGGACCGGCTTCGAATCTCCTATTCGTCCAGACAATACATTTGAAATTGTGAAGGCAAGGATGACTCTCATGGACATGATCCTTCAGGGGAAGACTGCTGGCGAGACTGAGGCACAGTCCGGAGTGTCGCAGGCTGGTCGTGCGGGTCCTGCAGCATGTTCCGGTAGCTCATCGTGAGGACCGGCCAGTGAGACTCTGAGAGTTGACAATGGCAAGGGCGTTGTCGTGGATGGACCACGCAAGAGGACGAGGAAAGCGAAAGAGGCTCAACCACCGGTAGTTGAGGAGGAGGTCCCACCCCCGGATGTTGTTCCTCCGGAGTTTGACATGCGTGATGTGGCCTCGGACTACCTCGCTCGCGTTGTTCGGTTTGGGGAGCCATTTGGTCTGGTGGGGTCCCATGAGCATCGAGAATTGTACATGGATGCATCCGCCGCTGGCATGGATGTGAGTGATCTCTTGGCTCTATGGACTGTTTTTTGCTTAAGACTAACTTGTTGTTGTTTTGTTGAAGTTCTTTGCTTATCAGAATGTGCTGGTGAATGCGTACCAGGCTGATCGCCATGGGGCCTGTGCAGAGTCTGATAAGCTTAGGAGGATCCAAAAGTCCCACGAAACCGAACAAGCGGAGGTCGTGCGTCTGACCGAAAGGGCGGAAAAAGAGGCGAAGCAGGCCCTCCAGCATAAGAAGAAGGCAATGAAGGAGGCAGCCAAAGGTATGGCGCTCAAGGGTCATGTGAAAGGGATCAATGAAAAGTTCCTTCACCATGTTGAGAGCACCCGCGCCAAGGTTGTTAGGCTTAAGGAGGAGTTCAGTGGTCCGATGTGTCTTCACCATCATATTAGCTATGTGTATTAGCTATGATGTGTGTGACTTGTTCTAACTTCTTTCTTGATTCTTATGATAGGCTGAGAACTCCTATCAGATGATCCAGACATTGAGAGGCGCGGCCCCGTCTGTGTTGAAAGAGGTTGAGGCTGGTGTGGCAGCGAGTCAGATGAAGTACAAGGACTCTGATACTGAGTACAATGCCTTCGTGGGTGAAATCGCCGAGGATCTGTCCAGGCTGTGCTCGTTGGATGCGAGTATGTTTGTTGAGGAGCCATGCTTGGTCGATGTCCCGGTCCTTGTTCAGGATCCGATGTAGGAGGATGAGTAGGTCATTGGGGGCCACTTTTGTCTAGTTGTTTTTCTGTTTTAAGACTTGGCATCTATTTGCACGGTTGGTTGAGTATGAGAACTCGTTCTGTAGTGCCTGGATGGCTTTATCCAATGTTTGGAATCTTGACTTGTCTGCGGGGCCCCTAGNTGGCTTTATCCAATGTTTGGATTTTTGACTTATTCGTGGGGCCGTTAGGCCGTTGAATGTTTTGAACTTGGTAGTTCGTTTCATGATGTTTTATTGTGAATCGTAGCATTCGTCTGCTGTTTTTGAATAGTGATTGATTAGTGGGCCATCGATAGTATGATGGATGGCCAAGCAAAATATTTGTTTAAGGGTCAAGTTTATCAATCTCATCTCCGAGCCTATATTGTCACGCTTGTTCAATGTGGTGGAGATTTTGCCCATGACATGTATATGACCAGCATGATAGCTGGGTTTCGATGGGTCACGTAGGTGAGCATAGCGATCATGCTTTTTGTGGAGAAAGCTTAAACCAAATAATATCCCTCTTTGTGGCGATACATCAAGGATGTGCCCATGGGATGTCGATGACCAACGTTGAGTTGCTGGGTTTTCAAAGACAAACTATTTCTTTCACACTCCAACTCTATCTAGTGGAACCGCTTCCGACAATAGCTGTCGCGCGCTTTACCATAGTGATGGTGTTCATGACCCGAATATATACATTGTTGTGGCCAGCAACAATGGGTGTAATTTTATACGCTTGAAGGTTTGGTAACCTTCGTTCGTGAGTTGTGAAAGGGTCGTTATCTCAATGATGTTGTCGACAATGGTTTGCATTTTAAGATCTCCCGTGTGGGCCCATGTCGACTCAAATTGATCACCACGAATCAGTCCTTAAGCCTCACTGCTCCCCGTCGGGAATAGGTTGGCAGCAGGACTCGAAACCACGTGATCGTAACAGCATCCTTTGTAAGGCATGAGTGATTTGTTGGGAAAACGATGGTAGGACCCGAATATTCAAGTAAGAATAAAAGTAAGGCAGAGGGTTCCAACCTGAGTCTAGCCATTGCGAAGTATTCACTAGAACGAAAGTGGTGTCTTACCTGTAACATGGTTGAAGATGAGCTTAGTGCTATTAGATTGTTGGTGTGGCCCACTGAAAATGTGCTAACGAAAGTTTTCGATAGCCACAAAAATTGAGTAGGAGGGGCCAACTGCACTCGTCGTGGGGACGAGTTGCCTACCTACCCAAGAAGGGGATCACGTCGGCTCGTAGTTCAATTTCATTGCTTAGGTGAGATTAAACGTGGGACCGATGTTGGATATCGGTGCTGTGAGTCTCAGACACGCTGGATGAGGTGGACTGTTCGTCTGTCCTCGGCTTCTTGGGCTGCCTCTCGTCCTCATTGCTTCGTGTTGGCTTACAAAGCTTGTGTTCTGTCAGAAGGCAGAAGCGAGCTTCTCCCTGGCTACCCAACCAGGTTTTGACCAGTGACGGAGTAGGGAACTTTACGCATGTAGGGGTCGGATTCCACCCCCGAAGATTGATAGCATAAAACGGCTAAGAGTTTGTCACAAAACATTACTATGGCCCACGAGCTGGTCATATGTCCACACCATCGAGCATTACAGTCATGGACTATCGATTGGTAACGACACAGTCAAGCACGGATCACCAAGGGTCCCACGACCGACAATGCATATAACAAGACATAGATCAAACTTGGCCCGTGGCGAGAGCCCTTAGGGTTGTATAATGGGCCAAATAAAGAACATCCCACGGGCTACACGATCGACACAGCCCGCGGACCACGGTCATGGATTACCCCACGGGCCGTGCAAGGCACTTAGCTCGCGGGACAAGTCCTTCGGCTTGTTTTGTGGACCAGACCTTCTATAAACTCACACAACGAACCATCAAACCTATTCTACGAAAATTTGGTAGGTGCGTCCCGGTCAAGACCTCACCAAGCAATGTGCTAGCTAAGTCTCACAGTGGGTCCCAACAGACTTCACCAAGCAATGTGCTAGCTAAGTCTCACAGTGGGTCCCGACAGACTTCACCTTGACAATACAGCCGCGGGCTACACTCTTGCCGTGGCCCGCGGGCTACATCCTTTCCAAGACCCGCCGGCTACATTCTTGTTATGGCCCGTGGTGCAAGCTACGTCCTTGCCATGTCCCGCGGGCTACGAGCTCGACACGGCCCGCGGGACGAGCTCGACGACACGGTCCGTGGGCTACACTCATGCCGTGGCCCGTGGGCTATATCTTTGCCAAGGCCCGCAGGATCCATGCCCAACATAACCTGCGCGGTGAGCTCTATGTCATGGTCTGCGGGCTATGTCTAGGAAGTGGCCCGCGAGACATATCTCTCTTCAATGTCCGTGGGCTAAGTCTCAAGGATGGCCCACGTCATTTCTCACATTTCAATCCGCGAGCTAACGTTGCTCGCCTAGCAACATCGCGTCCCGTGGGTCCTTGCACATGGCTTAGTTCCATCGCAAACTAAGGACCCACGATGAATATATCATCGAACGATCATCTGATCATCAGAACACATACGACTCACGAGATTATCTCAACAATCTCGTGGGGCCAGAAACACTCATAACTAGCCAAATAGCCCAGCTTAGTTCCGTGGGCCCAGTTCCATCTTCCATCAAGACAAAGCCCTAAGGTCTGTACCGAGTGCCGTCAAGCAAGAAGGTTCGAGCATAGAATCATCGGACTATCTAAGGAGAAAGGAAACTATCCAGAAGACTGCTGCAAGAAGGGAAGCAAATCTTCAGGAAATGGAAGGTGGCCCACGAAAGAGCTTGCCCCCCAAGGTGGTTTAGTTAGAGTATTTATAGGATCTAAGGTCGTAGGTCTTAGATCATCTTCTTCTCTCTCGAAGAGCCTAAGTCTTAACAGCTTGTATTCGAGAATTCTCTTTGCTCTCAATAAAGCGACCCCACTTCTCTTATCTTGTTCTTTGTCTTTTTCCTTAACTATCTGAGCGATTCACACTAGAGAGTCGACGATCCCTTAAAAGATCCGTTAGAAAAGTATTTGGTTGTGTGTGAATTCTTGCCCACACAATTTGGCGCCAACTGTGGGGACCTCATCGACTTCTCCACACAAAGAATCGCTCTAACCCGAAGACATTGTTCAAGCTAAGGATACAACTCATCAACCAAGGCTCCTGGTGACCCCTGCGGCTCAACAGCTCAATCCCGACGGATCCGTCAGGGTCCCATCCGTCAGGGTCCCATTCGTCAACAACAAAAACATCATCAGCCCAGAAGACCCTCAAGAAACCCCATCGGACAGTGAGCCAGACGCGACCGCCAAAACTTCAGGACCAACTGACCATGACATGGTTAACACCGTGCTCGGGGATTTGCTTGAGCGCTCTGCCAAGCAAGACAAACTCAACAAGGTGATCTCTACCCGCCTGGAAGAGTTAGCTGCTCGGTCCCAGACGAGAAAATCCATGCGAAGGCTCTTCTTGCAACCTTCGCCTGTCGATCCCAAACAGACGACTCAAGGAGTCTCTGGGACCCATGACCCCAATCCTCACAACACTGGAAGGATCGTCAATCTCACCGATGACCTGAACATGGAGTTTCACAACGGCCGTGACCGTGAGCGTGGACCACCATCGCCTGCTCGGACCCGCATACCAGAGACCACCTAGCAGCCCAGGCAGGATGAGGAAAACAAAGCTGACGAGTTCTCGTGTGAGTTGCGAGCTACATCGCAACGTAGCTCGCGGGACCCGTCTCATCGCGTGGGTCGCGAGCTATCATTGCAATGTAGCTCGCGGTCCACAACTCATTGCTTGGGTGGCGAGCTACGTTGTGATGTAGTTCCCAGGACACGACTCCCCTCTTAGCATTTCCGGGCCACGATTCCCTCAACAACATCCCTCGAGACGTCTCGCGGACAAGTAACCATCACTACAAGAAATAAGTCTTATTACTACGAATTATTTCGTCACAATAACAAATATTTCGTAACAATAAAAATGTTGTGAAAAATTTGTGACTAATTGTTTATGGTGAAAATAAAATCGTCGCAAATTGTTTTAGTAGCAAAAACGTTACAACATTTGTGACGAATTTATTTAGTAATTATTACGTTACAAAACAACGAGGTGACAAAACAGTTTCAAAATCGTCACACTTCGAGACGATATTATCCGTCACAAATGCGACATAAATGGTGACAAACAAAAGTTGTAACAAATAAGACACAAATTGTGACTAAAAAAATTGTCAAATTTTTGTCAAAATTAGTAACTGTGTTGTAGTCACATAATTGTCATTATTTTTTTTAGTTGTGGCATTTTTTCTTAGTAATTCAGTAACAAATTATTATGAGTGTAATACAAACCGTTACCAAATTTTATTAATTAACTGAAGCCACTATTCATATAAAAAAATAAAATTATATAATAAAATGTTATTCTAACATCTGAAACAAAGATAATAGACAAAAAAAAAAGAAAAGACATTGATTGTATATATGTTTAGCCTCAGTAAAGCGGGTTCTTTCCACGAAAAGGACTAGCCAGACACGACGAGGGAAGTCGTTCAACCGCTGAAGACCTGACTGTAAATTTAGCAAAACACACATAAATTATGTGACATAATTAATGGTTTGGAAATGAAATTTCTGCATTTTCATGCCAACGAACGAGGAATATGCCTATACGTATAAGCATTTTACACAGTGAGCAAAAACTAAATGATTGTACAAGAAGAATATAAACCCTAACATTTAGAGTGCTTTCATCTTTGGCCCAGTTTCTTTCCAGAAAGAGATATTCTGAGAACGACATTGACCAGCCTATGTATTGTATGTGTGTGTGACAGTTCTATGTTTATATGCTACATATAGAAAAGGAGATGAAGTGTCAGAGCCAAGATATATTTTAGAACAATAGAAGAGAATGCTATAGAACAATGATATATTTCTCAAACCCAGAGCCATGTAGTAAGTTTCTAACTTATAGCAGAGATTCAGACTAAGAAATAAAGATAACTACTTTTTAAAAAATCTAGCAAGCACATCGATAAGATAACATATTGACATACTGGAAGAAATTTGGATGACTTCTTCATTACAGCTAGTGCGCTGCCCAGACAACCTGACCGCTGCAGGCAAACAAAATATAAAATAACAAATTAAGAAACGTAAACAGCATAACATGAAGCCTGTTGTAGCAACAATGATGATGTTATACTATCTCTTATCTCATCAGTTGATTCTTCAAAAGTGATGACTTACATTCAACATAAAAACCCGACTTCGCACTCCAGAGGTAACTATCTGCATCTTCTCTTCCCGCTTACTTTACACTCGCTACCCGGAATCTCGCAAATCTAGCTATACGCTTCTCGCCATTGTTGGCCGCAATGGCGATATCAAATCACCCTGGTCTCTTACATAGCCTCACATATAGTTCTATAACACGTTACCAAACCCAACTCGCAGTTAACGCTGGTCTTATTTTACACCCGAGAGCAACGTCTTAACGCTTATTCAAGCCAACAGGCGGGGTCGCAATAAAAGCTCAAATGGCCCGCTTCGTAATCAGCTCAAGTAGCCCACTTTCCGAAACGAACAACGTATTTAAACATAATGATATCAAAGCAAAGAACGATGTCGATAAACAAAAGAAAAATTGGATAAAGCCTTCCAGGCAATGTATTCGCGCAAGGCAAGAAGGGTTGCAATCCCCGATCCTAGTTGATAAAACAAAAAAATTAAAACCGAAAAAAGCATTCATACTTAAATAATAGATTCTGTCAGGCGAAGATTGATAGCACTGAATGGTTAAGTGTGCCCCATGACCTGGTCATATGTCCACACTATCGAGCATTACAGCCGTGGACTATTGATTGGTAACGACACAATAAAGCATGGATCACCGAGGGTCCCACGACCACCAAAGCATGCAACAAGACATGGATCAAACTTGGCCTGCCGACAAAGCTCTCAACCTTGTCCTGCGGGCCAACCAGTAAACATGGCCCGCGGACAAGCTCGCACGAACGTCCCGCGGCTACATGATCAATATGGCCAGCGGACCATGGTCATGGACTATCCCATGGGCCATGCAAGGAATTTGGCTCACGGGACAAGTCCCTTGGCTTGGTCCGTGCGCCAAACCTTCTATAAACTCTCACAACGAACTATCAAGCCTACTCTATGGACATTTGGTTGGTGGGTCGCGTCCAAAAACTTCACCAAGCAATGTCCTAGCTAAGTCTCACAGCGGGTCCCGAAAGACTTCACCAAGCAATGTGCTAGCCAGTTTGATCTCTCGATGATCAACTGAACGTCTGGACATGAAATGGACCCGCAAAGGATCGAAAAAGACATCAAGACAATCGCCCGCGGGCCAAGTCTCAACCATGGCCCGCAGGACAAGTCCAAGGCTATCACCCGCGGGCCAAGTCCCGACCGAGGCCCGCGGGACAAGCTCGAGGTTGCAACCCGCATGCTAGATCTCCCTGTGGCCCGCGGGGCAAGCCCAAGGTCATCACCCGGGGGCCAAGTCCCGACCGTGGTTGTAATAACCCGGTCAAGTGATCGAGGACCGAGCATGATCAGATGAATGGAATGATCAAGAAAACCAAGCTACAGCTCAAGTACGGGCCATGATGGTTACAAGAGGAAGTATGCTAGGATAATGAGAGTGGAACAAGTCAATAAAGATGGAGATCGAAGCTTAGTTCACCGAGAGCAAAAAAAGTATCGAGTAACGTGTAAAGAAAAGTCTGAAACCAGAAGACATGACCAAGGAAGATGGTTAGATAATTACCGAGCATTCATCCAAGCTTGGAAAGGAGATGATCTATCATTCTGTGTATACTCGGGTGGTAATGATCGAGCGTTTCGAGCTATGTTGAGAAATTGGTCGATTTAGAATGAAAAGTCCTGGAAGCACGACGGGACTAGTAGCACGAGGTGGCAGTAAGCAGGATGGGAAGTAAGCACAAGGTGGCGACGTACTTACGCGAAATTAATATTTTCGCAAAAATATAAAAATTTGCTGAAGCTCGACGTTTTACGGAAGCTTGACGTTTTTCGGAAGCACGACGGATTCCGTAAGCACGATGTGTTATGGATAAACATCAGCAAGCACGGCAAATCATTAAGCACGACAATTCTTTAAGCACGACAATACTCAAGCATGACAAATCCGTAAGCACGACACGTCCTTTAGCACGAGGTGTCGCGTTCTGGAGCAGCGACTCACCACAAGCTGCTAGCCAAACTTTGGCTATAAATACAGCCCAAACTGCTCTCATCTGATGTATCCAGAGCTTAGCAAACCTCTATCAAAATCAAAACATAAAATCCCGACCGTGGACTGCAGTCAGTCCCGAAGCAGTTTTGCCGAGAGAACCGAACCAAACCGAGGTTTGTCGAGAAAATTCTCAAGTAAGTCTATTGATCCCAAACTCACCTATCTAACTGTCCTTGACCTCCTGAATCCGAATCTGGCCTTAGTTTCCCGTTTTGGTGAGTGGAAGCTTTCGTAATTGTTAGTTGTAGTGTTGGCCAGAATACGGAAAAAGGTGTTTTCGTAAAGTTAAACCTTTTGTTAGGTCAAGGCGTGAACCAGGGCTCCTTATCTTGTTATTATAGTCTAGGATCAAGTATGGTTTCACTTGGTAATGAGCTGGAGTTGGTCATTCGGACTTGAACTCCAAAACCTAGGAAATCGGCGGGTAGAAATCTTTGCACTGGTATGCGATCATTTCATCAGCAAAGGTGAGTCAGGTTATGATTGTTTTATGTGGTGCTTTATTGTGTTGCTTGATGGGACTTGCTTTTCAAAGGTTTTATCGAGTATTGAGTTGCAAAAAGGCACTTAGGAAACCAGCTAGTTCCTTTACTTAAGTAGATTGTTTTAGGTTTACCCTGTTCTTTGATGCGGTGTGACCGCGACGTGATCATTCAGGGCCATTGGAATAAAAAAAAATTAAGGAGACGACTGGTGATTACATTTTTGCTGAATGATGGGCGACTACAAGTTGGAACTACACCTTAGTGTTAAGTACCTAAACTTTCTTGACCTTTTTAAAGGTTCCGTTGAGGTACGTACAAGATCTAACTCGTGGTGTGATGATTGATTGGTGATGATTGATTTGCTGGTTGATGGTGGAAGCATTTCATACGTTAAATGTTTTTTTTATGGTTATGATTTCGATGGTGTCTGATCTGTGAGATCATTCTCGATTACCCCATAGTTGATCTATTGTTGTGTAATCGATGATCGTAGTTGAGAAAGCTTATGTGTTGTGGTGGTTCCACTCACATATTGTTGTTCCGGGTATGACTTAGTTCTAATACCCGAAGAGTAGTGGATAGTCGAGGGGAACCTTTATGTTGGTAAAGGTAGGTGTACCCTTAGAAAACCTGGAAACTAAACTCTTCTTGCCGAGGCAGGGATTTATAAGTTGTAGATGTGGAAAGTGAAGATGGATTTTAGCTACCTATTTGACAGATTTTTAAGTCAGCATGGAGTTGATTGAAGCATGGTTTGGGTATGTGCATCCAAGGATATCGAGTTCTTATGGAGCAAGGATTATTCAAGGGTGGAGTAATCAGTCTTCATCAGTTGTTGCTGGATCAATCTGGAATTAAAAGCTAAGACGAACTGGCGTTAAAGTTTAAGGGATTGCTTGGGAAGTGAGTTTGTCGTGGGTATGGATTGATTATCCAACTATCGTGCGTTCTTATATTGTGGTTGGGGGAGAGTTACTTTACCTCGTAGTATTTGGTTCCCGATGGAATATGAAGCCATGAAGGAAGAAAGTTTTGAGAATAAGTACGGCTCCAGGGGAGTTAACGGAATTGAAGAAACAATTAAAAGACTTGATGAAAAAGGGATTTATTAGGCTGAGCTCATCACCTTAGGGAGCTCCAGTATTGTTCGTAAAGAAGAAGGATGGAACTCTGCGCCTATGTATTGATTATCGAGGGCTTAATAATATCACCATCTAGAATCTGCAGGATGATGAGTTGTTAGATCAACTTAGAGGACTTAGTATGGCAACATGTGGTTGTGCCATTTAGTCTTACGACTTCTCTGACAGCTTTTACGCGATTGATGAACGAAGTCTTTTGAGAGTACTTTGATGATTTTTCTATCATACTCATTAATGACATTCTTATCTATTTACACACGGCCGAGAAGCACGATGTACATTTGAAGTTAGTCCAAAAGCGGTTACAAAGCCAAAAGCGACATTTGATAAAACTTTTGGAAGAGGGGTATTGGATTTTTGGATCATCGTGTATTAGAACAAGTAGTTTCACCTGATCACGAGAAGGTTGCATCGATTCAAGAGTGGCCAAAACCAACCTATGTTACTGAAGTATAAAATGTACTTGGGTTGTCTGGTTATTATCTGAAATTTGTCCGGGAATTCTCGTAGATATCTAAGCCATTAACACGGTTAACTGGCAAGGAGTAGCTTTCAAGTGGGGGAAGAGATGGATAAGGTTTTTAATCAGTTAAAGGAAGCTTTGACTACAATACCAATTATGGTGTTACCGGGTATAATCAAAATTACATGGTGTACACAGACGCATCACGAGTGGGTCTATGTTGTGCTCTAATGCAAGGCAACAAGGTCATTGCCTGTGCATCTTGGCAATTAAAGAAGCATGAAGATAATTATCCATGCATGACTTCGAGATGGCGTTGGTAACATTTTCACTTACGGTCAGGCAATTGTATCTGTATGAGAAGATGGATGGAGGCATAGCAGATACAAGTCAGAATTATTATCAAACAATAAGGATTGGGATAAGGATTTCAAATTGGGGAGATTGAAGTAATCATGACGAGATGTGATCGAAGCTAGTTACGAAAGATTGAAGTTCCTGATTTAATCAGGAATTGTGGAACTCTTGCACGAGAGCATCCTCAGGAAAGAAGTACCGCATAAGTTCGAGAAGGGTGTTGTTTACTAGTGAAGTCAAGAAACGAATAAATTATCTACTCGATCGAGGGAAGTTTTGAATATCATTACAACTGAATTTTCAAGTATGGAGCCAATTTTATGAGAGTATATGGAGGCATGACGAGTTAATGCACATCACGAGAGTTGAAGAATTCCAAGAGAATTATATATTCAGAGTTGAATTCAAGGGAAAGAACGGTGGTGAAGATGATACATGGTTTGAAGTTGAATGAGGATTGTTCAAGGTTTGAAGCGGAGTAAGGATGGTTATGAAACAAGATGGAGGCCAAAGAGGAAGATGATGAATGTGTGATTTACTATGACCAGATGAATCAAGATAACTTAGGAGTGAAAGGTAGTAGTATATATTCTAAGCAGAGAAGAGATAAATATGGAAAAGGAAGACATGGACGAGTTGATCGAGAAATGACTAATGATTCGTACAAGCAAAGAAGGTGATAAGAGGAGCTGATCCTTAGGACTGGAAACATTTAGTAAAAGAAGGATTCAAGAAATATCAAAGGGAAAGAGTAAGAGCTAAATAATTCAAGAAAGAGTTAGTCGAACCAAGAGAAGGAATCGAAGTCATTCTACCAAGACCATATGAAGAACTTGGGTTATATAAGACGGATTTATCGAGGAAAAAGGACATGGCGTGAGGGAAAAATTTGTTTGAGCACCAGGACGATCATTAAGGTTGTGTTGTCAAGTAAAAGATGTTGGAAGCAGATTATTAAGAATTATGAAGACGGTGAGAGACTGCGAAGGATAGTGCTCAACGGTGTCAGGAGTGGACCGGAGGAACCTTATAGGATGATATTCAGATGGTATATATATTGATAAGGTATCACTTGGGAGAAGAAGAGTTTCAATGGAAAAGCGAAGTGAAGAGACATGAAACATTATGTAACAAGAGATAATGTGGAGATAACTCAAGACCATTGAAAGGAGAAAATTGACAAGAGGAATAAGTAGCTTTGGTATCGGATGATGAGTATGTTGAAGATGGCGGAACAAGTAGAGAAAG
>OVAP01005561.1:0-12886 GCA_900406295.1 Aurinia saxatilis | reverse complement strand
ACATATCATCACAGACTTCTCCTTCAAATTTTGCCTAGGTATACATTTGGGGTTTAATTTTGGACAAGGTTTGAATTTAAACCAGAATAAATGGCTGAAATTTTTGTTATTCTAAGTTTGGTTAGGTATTTTCAATCATTTATAGTTTTTATTGGAGTTGTTCTTTTGGAAAGTTGACTATCATATATGTGCTTTGGAAAGTTGATTGTCATATATGTATAAAACAAAATTAACTGAACTATGGGTGGGTTGTGTCTGAAGCATTGTCATTCTGTCTTATTCTCCAAATACAAATTAAGAGATCGCCATTTTTTTAGTATGAGAGAAGAACAAAAATTATATTAATCTTCATACATTGACCATAAAAAAAAAAATCTCAAAATGTTGAAGAACTTACCTTAGGAATACAGTGTNAAAACTCAAAATGTTGAAGAACTTACCTTAGGAATACAGTGTCAGCACCAACAATAAGATTTTTGGAGCTAACAAATGTGCTCCAACCAGTGGTCAACAAATGATGCTTTGGCTTTCCTACACTCATCCGCGTCATGTTTTACATAAACATGAAATGTTAATTAAAAGATGTATTTGATCAAACAAAAGTTCTGTTACATGTGAAAAATGTGCTTGAGATGCCTCTCATCGTTGTGAAAATAAAAAATAGCCGAAATCTACGACGGTGTTTCTTAGTACATATCCTATATGTATATAAAAAATACAAATGTTAAATAAAAAATTCCAACAAAATAAAATGAAAATAACAATGATTTCAGACCATAACCAAAAGACAATTATTTGCATACTCCCAAAGATACGAGAATTACCCGTAAGCGTTGGAGTATGAAGGAGTCAACACCTTATAAAATGACTAAACTATGTACTATTTTGGCTCTGGGAGAGGGACTTTGAGAACAATGGGAGCAGCACCCTGAAGACAAAAAAATCACAACATTTTACCATGTGGTGATTATATCACAATCAATGATTAAAGACATGATATGGAATATGGTGAAAGCTTTTACTAATTCTGAGAAGAGAGTAGTGAAATCCAAACAGATTTGTTGCTTTCTTCAACCTTTTTTCTTGCTTACTTGTTGCTTCCTTCAATTTTGTTTTATACTTCCTTACAAAAGGCCATTTGTGGTGTACTAGCTGAGTTATTCTTCATATCTTTTTGGGATCTCAAACCCATAGGAGATTAACTTTTTCCTTTCCCTTTCTCGCCACATATTTTCCTTCCATCACTTTTTGAGCAAGGGACACTTTCATGCTTCACTTTACCTTTATTCTTTGGTTTCTCCCCATAGATTTCTCCTGCATGCCAATTGTAACTATGGAGATAATCTGCTTGTTTTTCCTTACCATTATTCTTTGGTTTCTCACCATAGTGTTCTTCTGTATCATCATTAGAGCTAATAAGGATATGGCTTCTTTTTTTTTCTGCTCATTCCTCTGATTTTCCTTTTCTAGTTATTGTTGGCTCAACGATCACTGATTTATCGTTTCTCTTCAGTCGTGTGACTTCCTTATCAGTAGTACTCAAGGACTTACATTTATCAGTTAAATTTTGAAGCTCTTCATTATCACTCTATGCGTTGCTATCCTTGTGCATGTATCCTTCAGATTCCCCTTCTTCAGCATGTATGCAGCATTTTGTCTCAGTAAGATCACCTAAAACAATGAAAGATGATTTTATAAGTTTTTCTAATCATTTTATTTCACTTTCAATGTTATGAAAAATACTGAAACAATTTTCACTTTCCTGATGAAATTCCAATTTAAAAACATTTCTGTTAGGCCTTAGATTTATTTCTTGAACTTTTCCTAACCTTTTTTGTTGGTGTAGACGATGATGTACTGATCTTAGGAGCAACTTCCACTCTCTCGCCAAGCTTCATTGCTTGAAGCATATTGGGTTCTAATGGGACATCCTGATTTGACTTAGGTCAGGATGGTACTCTATATGAAGAGGCCATGAGTAAATATATAAGTTTCCTTCTTTTTAGAATACTACTCCAAAGGAGCTTTATTAGTTTCAGTTGCTGCCTTTATGCTTTCAGTCTTAGGCTTTGGTTTGAAGATTCGTTTCCTTAAAAATCCCCAACAATTATCCTTTAGGCATTTACATAACTCCTTTTTATGTCAATCCATAAAAATCTACATACAAGCAGACGTAGATGCAAATGATAAAAAAAGAAGAAGAATACACATATAATAAAAGGTCAGTTTACCTGAATATATTGAGAGGAGCAACACCAAAATTCACATAGAAGACGGCACAAGTTTCTAGATTTTCTCTTATTAACTTATCATTTAGGCTTTAATAATATCATAGTCAATGATTAAATACATAGATG
Source organism: Aurinia saxatilis (assembly GCA_900406295.1). NCBI lineage: Eukaryota > Viridiplantae > Streptophyta > Magnoliopsida > Brassicales > Brassicaceae > Aurinia > Aurinia saxatilis. The sequence goes on along the minus strand of OVAP01005561.1, from coordinate 10,529 downwards.
GTGAAAGCCTTTACTTATTTTGAGAAACGAGTAGTAAAGGCTTCCACCACATTAATTTTCATGTATTTAATCATTGGTTGTGATATTATCAAATCTTAAACGATAAGTTAATAAAAGAGAATCTCAAAACTTGCCCAGTATGGTATGTGCATCTTGGTGATGTGCCTCTCGATAAACTAAGGTAAACTCACCTTTTTATATATGCGTTTTCTTCTCCTTTTTATCATTTGCATCTATATCAGCATGTATGTAGAAGCCATAACTAGAAAAGGAAAATCAGAGGAATGAGCAGAAAAAAAGCCATATCCTTATTGGCTCTGATGATGATACAGAGGGAGACTATAGTGATAAACCAAAGAATAAGGAGAAATAAGAAGACTATCTCCATAGTTACAATTGGCATGCAAGAGAAATCTCTGGGGAGAAACATGGAAGTGTCCCTTATTCAAAATGTGATGGAAGGAAAATATGTGGCGAGAAAGGGAAAGGAAAAAGTTACTCTCCTACGGGTTTGAGATCCCGAAAGGATATGAAGAATAACTCAGCTAGTACACCACAAATGGCCTTTTGTAAGGAAGTAGAAAACAAAAATGAAGGAAGCAACAAGGAAGCATGAAAAAAGGATGAAGAAAGCTACAAGCCTGTTTGGTTTTCACTACTCGCTTCTCAGAATTAGTAGAGGCTTTCACCATATTCTATTTCATGTCTTTACTCATTGATTGTGATATAATCACCACACGGTAAACTGTTGTGATTTTTTTCATCTTCCATTGTTCTTAAAGTTTCTCTCCTAGAGGCAAAACAGTACATAGTTTAGTCATATTACAAGGTGTTGACTCCTTTATACAAAACACTTACGGATGATTCTCGGTTCTTTGAAATTATGCAGATAATTGTCTTTTGGTAATGGTATGAAATCATTGTTATTTTTATTTTATTCTTTGTAGAATTTTTTATTTAACATTTGTTCCTTTGTTTTTTTATATATAGGATATGTCCTAAGAAATACCGTCATAGATTTTGGTTGTTTCTGATTTTTACAACGATGAGAGGCATTTCAAGTACACTTTCACATGTAACACAAAATTTTTTTGATTAAACACATCTTTTAACTAACATTTCATATTTATGTAAAATCATGACGCGGATGAGTGTAGGCAAGCCAAAGCGTCATTTGTTGACCACTGGTTGAAGCACATTTGTTAACTCCATAAATCTTATTGTTGGTGATGCCACTGTATTCCTAAGGTAAGTTCTTCAACATTTTAAGATTTGTTTTTATGATAAATGTTTGAAGATTAAATGTAAATTTTTTCTCCTTCTGAATGCATGCACATTGGATTACTTTCTACTGCTGTTCATAAACTCGTGTATAAAACAAGTTTTCCGTATTCTACTTGCCAATTTTTTTCTTAATATAAACTTCTCTTCATCATTTTCAAATCCTTATCTTGTGCATATGTTTGGTGGATAATATTTTTGATGTCTTTCTATGAATCATAAGAATGAAGTCAAAAACCTTTTGTCAGTGTTAACACGTATATGGAAGCTAAGAACTGGAAGATGGATGTAGGAATGATTCCAATCTTATATCAAAGGGAGCAGCTGTGGCTGATGTCGTGACTTAAATTACGACCTCGGCAGTATAAATGAAGAATCTGCCGAGGTCATGATATAGTTTATAACCTCGGCATTACGAATGTGGAGAAAGCCGAAGTCGTGACTTAGATAACAACCTTGACATTATAAATGAAGATAATGCCGAGGTCATGACTCCGTTGATGACCTCGGTATTACAAGCCATAACATTGCCGATGACTCAGTTGATGACCTCGAGACTATAAGCTGAAATATGGCCGAGGTCATATCTCAGTTGATGACCTCGGCAGTATAAAGAGGTGTTGACCCGACCATCTTTTCTATGGATAAGGTTGACTTGGTCATTTCCGCTTAGACCATTGACTTGCAATCATATCTGGGGATAATCAACCCCACATATTGTATGTCTTACGGGGATACTCGATCTGGCATAAAGGTAAAAAACTCATCCCAATGAACCTGAAGAATTTGTCACATTTAGGATTAGATCAGCATAACTTTACTAAACAACTTGCTTTGTCACAATTTTTATAGTATACATTAACCTTTAGTGACCTACACTCCGAATTACGCCAAACTTGAGACTCATTTTCCCCTAAATCAACTTCATTACCCCTAATCCTAAGATGTTAGAGCATACAATTCAAGAAATGAATGCTTGTCATCTGCTGTTGTCAAATAAAACAAATTTTTTTTGGTGTTAATGAAAGAGATAACCTCTCATGACCGTCCTCGCCCTCGAATGCCATCGGAAAACGCATTCATACATCCATTTTCCAGTTCTTAGCTTCCATATACTTGTTAACACTAACAAAAAGTTATTGGATTTATTGTTATGATTCATAGAAAGACATCAAAAATATTATCGTCCAAACATATGCACAAGATAAGGATTTGGAGATGATGGAGACAAGTTTATATTAAGAAGATACACATTGGATTACTTCCTAGTGCTGTTCATACAATCGTATATAAAACAAGTTTTTCTATTCTACAAGCCAATTTTTTTCTTACTATAAACTTATCTCCATCATTTCCGAATCCTTATCTTCTGCATATGTTTGGACAATAATATGTTTGATGTCTTTCTATGAACCACAACAATGAAGCCAAAAACTTTTTGTTAGTGTTAACAAGTATACGGAAGCTAAAGACTGGAAGATGGATGTAGAAATGCGTTTTACGATGGCATTCGAGGGCGAGGATGGTCATGAGAAAAGGTTATCTCTTTCATTAACACCAAATTGTTTTTGTTTTCCTTCAAAACACTGTATGACAAGCATTCATTTATTGAATTATATGCTCTAACATATTTGGCTTAGGGGTAATGTGGTTGGTGTAGGAGAAAATGACTCTCAGGTTTGGCGTAATTTGGAATGGAGATCACTAAAGGTTAGTGTATAGTATAAAAATGTGTGATAAAGGGAGTTGTTTAGTTAAGTTATGCTAATTTAATCATCTAAATGTGACCAATTCTTTAGGTTCAATGGGATGAGCCTTCTACCTTTATGCAATATCGAATATCCCTATGGGACATACAACCCCTAATGGCAAATAACAATATCCCTCCCTCACAATTTTAGGTTCCAACTCCACTGTGGAACAAACAACCAAGGGCTCCTGGTCAATCTGATGGTACTTCAAATTGTTTTTTTCTTTGCATTATTCTTCATGCATTGATGTGCTAAATACAATAATCATTCTCTCTTTCATTGACTTTAGGGTTGCGAAGATTTTCTGTATAAAACCCTTATAATGAGCCCTTGTGGTTTCCTCTTGCGAAGACTTTTTTCTTTTCTTTTTATATTATGGTAGGCTGGATTCATATATTGGAAGACCAAGTGGATTGTCCCTTTTGGCCAAACTATGCCAATGGAACCAGGAGCCTCTCAAGGCTCCTCAACTAAAAAGAAACCGACTTATGGAAATCACTTCAGGCTTTTTGGTTGTGAGATAGTTTGAGGAAGGATCACAACGACCGCTGAAAATTTGAAGAAAGCTATGAGTAAACCATAAGAAGAAGAAAATGAGTAGAGGCTCTAAATGTAATATGTATGTGTTTTTGTCTTTGGATTTATGTATCTATAGATAATTTTGTAGTTCTCTTACAAAGATATGTAAGTTTATGTTTTGTTGTCTGTTTGTTTCCCCTTTTGTGTTATAATCAATGTTCTCTTCCCCCTTGGTAATATAAATCATCAATAAAGTGTCTTGTGTGCTTTTTTCCTATTTTTTTTTCATTTTTTTCATTTGTGATGATTAAAATCAAAATTACAATAAAGATTTAAGTTTTGGTCAAAATTCATATATAAAAAAGGAAATTTTAGGTAATAGGGTAGTTTTGAGTTTATAATTAGTTTTTAGATAGTTTTGAGTTTAAAATTAGTTTTTAGGTAGTGTCACTAGTTTTTCCTATTTGAATTTTCAATTATGCTCAATTAATTCAAAGGTGTTAAACCATTTTGGTTTAGTATATACATTTTGATTTATCATATATTTAGGATTGGATTAATTACTAGATTTGATTAAGGCGTACAAAATAGGAAAAAGAAGTACTACATAAGATTGATCTGATTTCTATATATGCCGAAGTAGAACAAACTACTAGTTTAACGGTGGATGATTATCAAAATGGATGGTGATATTGGACGGTGGATGGTGGATGATCATCAAATTGGATGGTGGATGGTGGATGATAGATGACTATCAAAATGTATGGTGGTATTGGATGGTGGATGTTTTTCAAATTGGATGGTGGATGAGATATGTGGATATTTGAATTGGACGGTGGATGGTGGATGATGATCAAATTGGATGGTGGATGATAGATGATTTTCAAAAGCGATGAAACGACGTATTGGGTAGCAAATGACTTTGGAAGAGGATTTTCAGAAGCAAAAAAGCGGGTTGTAATCTCAGATAATCAGGGGCTTGCGTGTTTCTTTAATTGAATAAAGAGAATAAATATGTGAACATGTTCAACGTTTAGAGTTTGTGTTGATGGAGATCTGCGGGTTTTGGAGGAGGGTGAATTGGGGAAAGCTTTCTTTGCACTATGTTTTTGTTTGATTATGTTTCTAATTCCGAATTTGGGTTTTAAGAATTTTTATTTAGTGACTGGTTTAAATTACTTATGACCGGTTTAGTTCATCCCTTTAACCGAAAATTATTAATACCAATTAGAGGCTAAGAGGGTCATTTGTTAGAGTAAAACTACCCATTTAGCAAAAAAAAAATTTAAGAACTACCCTATTAGCAAATTATAAACTAAAAAATACTATATTCACCAATTGTTTCTATAAAAAAATGATCAAAACTTTTTGGTCACTGTTATACATTTAACTCGAGATAAATTAGCTTTTCTCTTCTTCTTGGATATGGAGGAATGCTTATCACTGTCTCTCTTTCCGGTGGATTTATCTAAACCACTTGGCTTTACTTTCTTGATATAAGATTTAGTAGACTCAATATTTATAGTACAACTTGAAGAGAACTTAGATTTTTTCATAGCTTCAGCTTCTTTGCCCCGCTATACCATATTGTTCAAGCAACTCAGGATCCAACAATTCTTCAAAATTTTCAAATATTTAGCCAACACCCTGCAATTGTTGAATCATGAGCTGCTTGAACAATATGCACATGGTGTGGGTGAAACACATATCATTTTTTAACTTAAAACAACATGCGTATTTGGTCTCCAAGTTTGAATGTATGCAACTGAATTTCATGGACTAACTGTATTTATCACTTGATTAAATTCAGTTTTAAAGTAATATATGTTTTAGAAAGCCTGGATATGATCAGAAAGGAGAACACAAAAGATAAAAAAAAGGATTCTTGGGAGTACCAAAGACTCTTTTTGTTGAGATTTAACCACGTATACCCACATTTCCAGATTTTAGGGGGTTAGGGTTATTAAGGTACATTGAGTCACCCTTCAAGATCTACATGACATTCATTGTCTAAGTTCATTCTATTTGTCTCAATGCCTTCAATTCGTGATTTAACGTTTAGCCCTTCTTACGGGCTGAATCGAACTGAATTCCTGTTTAATATGAGACACGTGAGTAGTAGCATACGAATCCAACCACCAAGTATTAATTAGACACTTCTACAAGGTTCATTTTAGAGCAAACAATATTGTAAATTTCACATTTCTTGCCGAAACATGCCTTTTTTGTTTCCGGACAATCCTTTCCGAAGTGTCCATTTTCTTACAAATAGAAACAACATTTTTCTTTCTGGATTTGGCATTCTGGTCCCTTCATGAAAGTCTTATCCTTTTTTTTGTCCTTAATACTTGTCTTTCCCTTTCTTATGCTGGCACATTCTAGACATACGAGGTTAGCCACTTGGTATTTCATCTTCCTTAATCTCCCCTCTCTTAAATCAACATAGCCTTTACTTCCTTAAAGTTCCATTTATCTTTAATGGTGTTGTGGTTCATCTGGAACTGGGTAAATCCAATCCGAAGAGAGTTCCTGATGAATTGGACCAAGAATGATGCACCTCCATTCTCAAGGTCATTAGCCTTGCTGCCAGGTTAGACATGTGTGTCATATGATCACGAATTGGATGAGACCAGTCGAATTTTCTTGTAGTAAGCTCACTCATGCGATTTCCTACAATTTACTTGTCAATCAAATCTGACCAAATCCGATTGTGACACTGCTTAATTTTCTTTATGAATTCCCTAGTTTCCTTTGTCTTATGCATAGATGGATTTATACTTTCTGTCATCGCGATCCTCACGATGTTCAATTTCAGCCTATTAGATTGCTCCCAAGTTTCATGATGATACTTTTCAGTTTTGGAGCTATCTACCAAGTTTAATGGTTGCAGGTTCCTCATCCGTTAGGATTGCATGGTCCAGTGACATTACACCCGGTGTAAACCGGATATGTTTGGACCATTCCTCATAATTCAGGCTTCAGCCATTTGAACTTCACGACAGAGTTAGCGGATGCAAACAAATTTGATAAACGCTGCAAGCATTTATTTATGCTTACCTATTAAATCTTCGAGATTTTAATTCAGAATCCTAAGTGGCTAGACTTTTAAAGCACTTATTTAAGTAACCTTTGGGCAATACCTAAACACACGCACCTTAATTAAGTGATGCTAAATTTATACTTTTATAATTAATCAAATCACAAAATTCAAATAAGTATGTTACCTTTGGGTATACATACTATTGACTATAGTGTGAAATGATTAATCATTTTCATATAACTAGCTATATCTAATGAACCACCTTTGGGTGATCTTCTAAGACAAAACTGATAAAATAATTGATCAACCAAACTTTTATGTCAATTTTAGCATCTCTTTTGTCATGATCAATTATTAATTTTTTTTCATTCGATGTTTATATGTAATGTAACAAGGCCACTTTGATGACTAACATGTTATATATAATATAAACATTGAAAATTCTAATTGATAAAGCTATATTTATATTATTTTAATATTTCATAACATAATCAAACCCTAAATATGCAGCGGAAGTACTTATACACATCACACATATGTACGTTTTCTATATATGTGTATGCATGATAATAAAAAAAATTCATGCGTTCATATGAATTCACGAGACGTAATACTTACAGAAATCATGCAAGCAATAACTTCTAATTTATTAGTCATCTAACGATTATGAATTCACTTAAACCATTTAACACTAATGAATCCTTTTGTCACACTGACTGTAAGAATCAACATGTGCACATATATGAACAGTCATGACTCTTCTAGATTCATTGTGTCATAACCACACACAACTATAACCAAACCCTAAGGCATCATCATGCGTAATCAAACCAATAGACAAATCATTATAACTGATTCCTTTAAGTGGTGATTGTACAACGACTTCATCGTCCGTACATTTACTAATGATTCAAACAGGCCGAAGAGAATAGCACGTAATTGTTCAAAACTCGGAATCTATGTTTAAGAAAACATTCATTCATGATTCCGTAAGTTTAATTATGGTGAACTAAATAAATCTAGATTGGCTCGGATACCATATGTAAACTAATTCATTAATAATTTGTCTATGGAAATCTGTCACTACCAACGATCTCTAGATTTAGTTTAATTCAAACCTAAACACTTTTTGTAGGAAGAAGAAAGAGATATTAACCTTGATCCATGCTTTGATTGGCCTAGTGTCGAACCGATTCATCAATTGATATTCTTCTCCACTTGACCTCTTTTACTTAAGCTATCCTTTGATGTAGCTAGAATGATATCAAAGTCTCTCCTTTTCTCACATTTTCTTCAAGCCATACCTACAATGAGCGGTATTATTTGTTAAATTGATTTATTTTAACTCTTAGTTCTACACCACACACACATGGATAAGTATTAATAATTTGATGATGATTATCTGTATAATTCCATGAAAAGAAATTATTATTTTCCCCTAGAAAATAAAATTGCATATCTATTAAGAAGGTAATAAGGAAAAAAAAAACAAAAAAAAAACTAACGAAAGGGGAAACAAATTAAAAAAAAGACAATGAAAGGAGAAAAAGTTTTTGCAAAGACAGAAAATTTAAGTTTCCCTTTCTCATAAATTTTATTATTTCCAATTAAAGATCGTGGCTTCAATTTCTGACAGTAAGAGAGATAAAAAACCTAAAACAAATCCTCCAAAGAAATCGTTGAGAGGAACTTAGTAGATACACAGTGAGAGAAACCAAAGTAAGCGGTTCTGACCCGAATGAGTAAAGACAAGGAGCGTTGCACACTACTCCGGGTGAAGCTAAATCTCCATTGAAGACCAACCACTAATCGGAACCGGGTTGAATCCATCGACAATTTGAAGCAGAAAAGAACATGCAAGAAATAATAAAGTAAACCCAAACTAGAATTTATGCCTAATCCCAGACGGGAAATTCTGCCTAGGAAAAACAAGTCTTGATCAAAGAACCCACACCACAAAGAGGAGTTGAAACCACCTCAAAGACGCATGCAACAACATCAAATCATGACACTGAAAGAAAATCCAAGACCGTGGCAAGGATTTGTAGATCTACTCGCCGGAAATGAAGAAACAACAAAAAAGATATGACGATTGTAGATAATCCACCCCATCGGTCCTAAGACCCAGATCCTCGATCTAAACCTCCATATACCCGGATCGTGAACCCAACCTCCAAATCCAAACCACAAAAACTACAAAGAAACGAAAAGAAAAAGAGAAGAAAGGAACGGAAATTGAAAAAAGGAAGCGTACCTGACTAGCGTAAGGCTAGAGAATGGGGATCTGAGAGGAGAAGACGATGAGAAGAAGAGAGATAGGAGAGAGTTTTTGGGAGGAGAGAGGTTTTTGGGAGAAGAAGTAATACATCTTTTGTTTTTTAAAAAATGAAGAAAATAGATAAATATGAAAATGTTTGTTAATTTTTTTTTTGTCAACAACATAATATGCATTAAAGTGGGCTTGAACCCAGGCGGTGACACAGTGACAGCTATAGCACAAGTTTGTTAAAAATTGTTAATTCGTAACTAGGAAAAAGGAGAAAATATCATATTAATTTTTTAAAATAACCCTATATTAATATTTTCATCAAAATACATGTGGATCCTTGACACCATCTTTATATGTTATATTCTTATGAAAGTCATTTCAATGAGATGGTTACATCTTCGTATGCTCCATTATGTTTTTAATTTTTAGTTAGCAATGTGAGATTTCATTAAGAAGATACTCGTCCCACGGATATGGATGTATCCAAAATGATCATTCGTAAAGAATTATGTATGAGAATAGTGAACTCAATAAGTGTTTTATATGAGTGTTTTAAGTTTCACAATATTATCTAATCTATAAATATATATTTATATTACACCCTATTAAAGATATATAATAAATTACTATTTAATAATTATGATAATTCAAACCTCTAGGATGATTTACAATAAGTTTGGAAACTATTAACGACATTGATAAGATAGGAACTAACAAAATGAACCAAAAGAAAGTAGACACATGAACGACCAAATATTGATAGGAATGTATATGATTGTGTTTGTTTGTTTCATTGAATTGTACAGTAGTGTTGGACAAGTTCTTCTTACATTTGCTAGTTGAAAAAGGTTTATGATATGTTCTTCTAACCAATTTCTTAGATACATAAATAGTTGTCGATGCTCTCGATATGGAATTCATTTATCCTTTCTTTTGTAAGATCCCACGACCAGTTATGGTCTTTTCTTCTAGGATATTCATTTTAGGGACACAAATATTCACACCACTTTGTAAACACATAAAAACATTTACTTAGTTGTCATCAATATGGTTAACTATATGAATGAAAGGTTGGCTATATTTGTATATGTTTAACTATTAGATCAAATAGCGTACAAAAGTCAATTGTTATTGTGCATCTCATCTACATTTGAAATCCTAATTTATATGGCAATACAAAACTAACTTTCGGGTTTAGGTGAAAAACATTCTACTTTTTATTAATCAAATAATCTAAAAAATTCATTTATTAACCCATTTCTATTCCAGTTTTACTAAACTCTAAAATCTCGTTTAAGTATCTTCAGAATGTTGGAACAAATTATTAATTAAGGAAAAACAACTCTAAAATCAGATCCCAAAACTGAGAGTAAAAATCCCTGAAATAGCTCAAAAGCTCCAAATTGTAGAACAAAAAGAATTTTCAGGTTTTTTTTGACAATGAGGTGTTTTTCCCACTATTTTATGTGGTGAAGATCCTATTAATATGGGTTATGAAGAATAATGTGAATTTGATCTCTTGCTAGTGTCCTTGTTTGGTTGAAGAATAAATCATGAATGGAATTGAGCACAATGGACGAGATTTTAAACAAAGAATCTAAAACTGAAGTGAAAATTCGTCAACCAAGATGATTAATTATTGCAAGAGAATTATGTGGTCCAGTTGAAA
>OVAP01005560.1:1598-12889 GCA_900406295.1 Aurinia saxatilis | reverse complement strand
GGCCAGTAAAATCCGTGAGTTTTAATCCGAAGAGCCAGACTGCGACCTCCCAAATTATTTCCACAGGATCCGTCGTGTACTTCCTGCATAACTTGCCGAGCCGTGTTTCCTTCCACGCAACGAAGGAGTGGTCCAGAGGAGGACCACTTGTAGAGTTTACCGTCGGCCATTGAATATCGTGCGGCCCACTTATCTTGTGGAACTGTTCAGTGAATGATAAACTCTTGAAGCCTGGAGACCCATGGGATATCGCAACCGTAAGTGGAAGGGGTTCCCGTATTATCGACGTCCATTGGAGCAGGGCCGAGTTCGGTAAGAGTCGAGATGACCGCTGCGACCTGGTCGGGGACCTGAATGCTAGGACTTTCAATGAAACCGACCGGGATCACTCGGCGGAAGTCGGACGCGGAGGCCGAGCCGAGTGCGGCGAGGGCGTCGGCCGGCGAGTTGTCGGACCACGGAATCCGAGTTAGTGTGAACTCTTCGAAATTGGCAGCAAGTCCACGAACGACCTGTAGATAGGCCTCCATTCGTTCTTCTCGTGTTGAATAATTGCCGCGGAACTGATTTACGAAACCTCTGGCTAAGCGCCAAATTGTGTGGGTGAAATCACACAATCACTATTTGTTCGAGATTCTTAACGAGGGACTCGATACAAAGAGTGAGACACAAACAGAAAGAACTAGCAAGAGGTTGCTTTGAATTGATTGAGAGTAAAGGATCTTTAGGGTTTGTTAGGCTAGAAAGAGATGATCTACAAGTTTAGCTTAAGGAAGTATTTATACAGAAATATGCCGACTTAGAGATATGCTCAACTCCTAGATCTCCTCGCATCTTTCTGATTCGCTCTCATCATTCCCTTTAGGTCGGCTTGTCTGGTTCTGGGCCTGGACGTCCTGGGCCTTCCTCAACGAGGTATGTGCCTGACTACTAACTGCTCGGTTCATTGGACGACGTCATGCTCGGCCTTCGAAGAATGACGAAAGTCTGCCGAGGGGTTGATTAAGTTAAACCCCTCGGCCATGTTGACCAGGACTTTGATCCATGCGCCGAGCCCTTGTTTATGTTGAAGAGCTCGGTGTTTGAGGCCGGGTCGTAAAGCAAGCATCGCCGAGGATGAAAGCCCTCGGTTTCTACGAGAATGAAGATTTGTGCCGAGTACTACATAGTTCAAGGATGTTCGTCGTGCTTAAGTATGTTCGTTGTGCCGAGGGGCTGATTCTCGTGAAACCCCTCTTTGTGGATGATACACTAAGCCGAGGTTACCTGCTATGGCCAGCTCGGCTTGTCGTACTTCTGTACTTACCCATTTCGTCCATGCGGTGGGGGATTTGACCACCACACCTCCATGCTCCAAAAGGTACCTAAAATATGCAATAATGCATGTGATATGCAAGAATGCAAGATAAAAGTCCTAAAAGGAGTAATTATTCAAAATGTTACTAAATGGATAACAAACTTACACAAAAGACTTGAAAAACACTAGAAAGAAATGTTAGAATGAGACAAAACACAATATATCAGGAAGCCTCAAATTAAGGGAAGTGTTGTTGAAGTGTAGTGAGTTGAGAATTGTGTAATCCGACATGCTTCAGCGGCATGAGCACATGTAAAGAGAACATCATTGGTAGTTTCTTCCTCAAGTTGACATCGTTTACATAATGTGTTAACTTGAGTACCATGTGTGGCTAAAGTATATGTTGTGCTCAACGATGAGGTTAATGCCCACCAGAGGAAATTTTGTTGTTTCGGTGGGAGCGATGTAGCTTTTAGATATAAGATTTGAATATAGAATTATTAGTGAAGGTCTGTTGGCATATGAAAGAGGATGTACGGAAGAAGCAAAGCGGTATCCAGATTTGACTGTATATATTTCATCCTTAGTGTAGTGCCAGATTTGACGGTATACACAGACCATTGTTGATTATTGATATTCCTTGTATATGATTGTTTTCTTGGGCTCTATCTAATTTATGTGAAAGTATTTCAGCACATAATAAGAACAAATAAGGATATAGTGGTCTTCATTAGGTTTAATGTGACCATATGGAGATCCATTAATAAGTATAGAGTAAGAGACATCTAACAAAAGTAATGATCTAATTGACCCATTGTTGGCAAAACCCAAGAGATATCATCGATTTTTTATGAAAGTTCCTCTCAACCCGATTATACGTTTTATTGATATTTGTTTTTTACCGCGACATACGTATGAGATTGTCGTTTGTAGGCTTTTCATGAGTGGATAAGCTCATGAGCCAGGAGGACATTATCGCCGATATTCCTACAAGGGAAAATGATGTTTGATTTTCAGAAACGAGTACAAGTAGGATCTTCTGTAGACAAGCCACAAGTATTTTTTACATAATATTATAGGCTACCGAGCATAAGCTTATTTTTTGATAGTTTTGCATTAGGTGTTGCTCTTTTTGTTTCCAAATCAGAACTATGTTTGTATGGTTGCGTGGTTCTTGAATTATACCAGAAGCAAAAAATTATACTTCCTTGATCGAAGTTGGTCCGACAATGTGCCAATAAGTTTGGTAAAAGATGCCCGATATCCCATATGATCCCCAGAGTTTTTTTTTAGTGCTATCGAGAACGCTACTTGCTTGATCTCCTTGTCCTGAACAATACTGGTAAGTAGGTCATTCATCTTATCGATTACACAATTTTTTATAACATTAAAGTATTTGGTCACTGTGATCCGCGACTGCTTCAAAAGTATCGATACATCTTGTTCGTTTTGCTGTTGCACGAGTAGTTTATGTATTTAGTCGCTGCGATTTGTCATTTAAATAATTGTTGTGCGGACTAATACTATTTTTTACTCGATTATAATCGCTAATTTATCTAATAATTTATGAGATTTGTTTTTTAGTTGAAGAATATATAATTTGTGTAATACATTTATAAATTTATGCGGAAAATCAGTATTTTTTTTTACGGAAAACACGCCTTTTGATACTACGTAGGTACCAGCGCAGGTGACGCGTTGGTCAATCCTAGAAACGGTGGTAACGTCGCGAGGAGCAGAAAATTATGACAACACATTTCTTTTGTGGAAAATTTTGGTAACATATTTTTATAGAAATTTTATGGAAACACATTACAGAGTGGGAAATCATGTCTTAGGTGTGAAATTACGTTTTTGGACAAAATATTTGTAGGTGCTGTATTTCAGTTATAAACTTTATGTAATAACGACGACTCTTTGAGCCGGTTAAATTTATGAAACACAATATATAATCAGTTTCAGTTGTAGTCTTGTGAACACAAATAAAGGAAATGAGAGAAAAAAAATATTGGATAAAGGAAATGAATATATTTTAAAGGGGGCGAGGCGAAATCGTAAATTGGTCTCACCTCATAAGGACAAGAATTACAAGTAAAGAAATAAGTGGCTGAACTCGTAAAAGAGTATTTTATGTGTGTTTACTCTTCGGCTCTTCAGAATTTCTATAATCTTTGTAATCTTTGCATATAACCCCATGATTTATTCATGACTGATTTATGGTTAGATCAGTTGTTACCCTATGAAGGTTTCCAGCTACGCATTTTCGAGTTGAATGCCCATTTAAACTCATGATCAATGATCTCGGCTGAAGAAAATGTGTCTTCTTTCTTTTCTCGGGAATGTGCTTCTTTTTCTTAATGAGCCACAAACTTTGGTACTAGTTTGTGATAATGCCCTGCTATCCTCGAGAGCAATACTCTAGACTTCTTTATAAGTAACACCGCTGAAGAAGTCATCTAAGACTTGAGATTTAACTTCTCGGATCCTATACTCCATAACGTATTTTCTTAGCTCGATAAACCATTTTACTAACATTTGGACTGACTTGGTCCATGGAGGATATTGAGGAGGGATTGAGTCGTCACATGATGATGGAGTGTGATTAGTAATAAGGTCTTAGATTTCTTTCTAATATTCCTATGCGATTTTATTCGTCACTAGATATCTCATTTCGGCATTTGCCAGATTCTTACTCATGAAAAATATTGTTGCTAGTCTCCTGGATCATCTTGAATAAGCACCTTAGACACCGCATAATTCGAGATTGCTATGTATAAGTACATAGGCTCTCAAGTCACTGGTTTCGCTAATAGGGGTGGTTCGATTAAGTACATTTTTAGTTCTTTGAAGGCTTCTTTGCATTTCTTAATCCACCAAAAAACTTATGTTTTTTCGTTTAAAAATTTAAGAAAGGGAGAAACAAAACATAGATTTTCAAAGTGGCGATCTGTCATGTTAACCTTTAGTCTTCCAATTTTTTTCTTAGGAAATGTCAATTTATCCGCTCACACCCAATGAATCTTGTTCTTATGCTCCATAATATTTCATTAAAAGTCCATCATCGCGTTAGTTATCTTCTTACATATATCAGTCAGGAGTTCAACACAAAGATCCCAAATATTGGACAAGAAATCACAACCAATTTTAAAAGAATCTCCTTAAGATAATAATTTGTATACCAACTAGAAAGATGTTTGATACAATTATCCTTAATGTCTCCTAGAAGTTGTTGTTTAGACCCGATAAGAAATTCTGGTAAACCATGATAAACTTTTGTTCCACCTTCATTGTGAATACCAGACTTTTATTTGATCCAATTTTTTGTTTCTTCATTAACTTAGGACCCAAATGTTATAGTAGATTTGGCCACATTCATCATTAGACAAAAGAATTTTTCGTAGACTTTTAAGCACCCAAGAAGCTCCAAACATTCTTACTTATCGGCTTTGCACATAAAGAGGCTATCATTGACAAATAGTAAATGACAGATCGATGGCCCCGTATGATTGGAGCCAACTCCCGAGATCTTCGCTTCATATTATGCCTGGTTCAAAAGATGTATCAAAGCTTCACTGCATAAGACAAAAACAAAAATGGATAACGGATCACCCTGTTGTAAGACTCTCTCCGGTTTAATCAAACGAAAAGTCTTGCCATTGATTAGAACATAGTATAAAACAGAGCAGACACACAAGAGATCCATCTTTCCGAGAATCCAAGACTCCGTACAATATCTCACAGGAAGGACCATTCAACACGATCATATACCTTTGACATATCCGACTTTACAACCATGGAGTTTCCAGGAAATCTCCTCATGTATATTCTAGGTATGAATAATCTTATGGAAAATCAGTATATTATTAAAGATTAATCTATTTGACTAACGCGATGATGACTAACGCGATGATGGACTTTTAATGAAATAGTAGAAAAATGATATTTCAGCTGATTCCAGATTGTCTTAGCCACAATCTTATACACAACAAGCACAGACTGATTGGACTTAGTTCCATCATAAGCTGAGGGCATTTAACCTTTGGGACCAAAGTTCGCACAACCAAAAACTTGTTGAGTAAATTTTAAGGGATTCATAACATTTTATGTAATCGGAGACGAAAAAATGTTTAAGTGATTGCTTTATTGCTGAGAATACAAATAGTGCAAGAGAAAGTCTAAGTGGTCTCTCACGTGAAAATATTTGTCCCACGAAATGAATAGCTCTCTTTAGAGATTACGACCAAACCATAGCTTCTCGGGAATAAAGGAAATTTGTATCTATCTTCAATTTCCTTCTTTTCATTTAGATTTAATCATGATCCGTGTATATCTTGTCTGGCAGCTGCAACATTAGGTTAACCATCGCGAGCTCAGTTCAACATGCGACGAGGAAAATTGTTTGGCTTAGCCAAACGCATGACGAGGGAAATGTGTTAGCTCGGCCCACGACAACATGAGAGAATCAGCTCGGCCCAGATGAATATTTCGTATTGGACCACGAGAAGCATGAGCTTGGATCGTCCCAAGAATTAACGTGTGTGTTATGACCCGACTCGGGTCGGGTGACTTTCTCCGGCTCGGGTCGTCTTACTTCACCCGCCTGGTGTCCGACAGTCTCGCCTCATCCGGTTCAGTTCGGTTTGCGATCGTTTGGGCGTTGACGCGATTTTCTAACAGGATTTTGGCGGCTAGTAAAATCTGCCAACAGAATCTGGAGGCTAGGAAAATTATGGACGTGTTGACTTTCAGCTAATCCAAACACTGTCCACCAAATAGGTAAAATTGAAAGACCATTTTTAATTGTTAATCTTGACGGGTGGAATCCGACCCCCACAGATAGTCCCGCCAGCTCATTAAATTTCGTCGAATATGACAAACTTAGGTTATTAGTCAAGATTCATGTTTAAGATATCCCGAACCGAGATGGATTTGTTACACCATCGCGGCTCATTGTGTCTAGACTATTTTTTAGGATAATAATAATTTTTTTTTTTGTAAATCGGTATTAACAACCAAAAGATATATAATATATTCTACAGTTACCCCTTTTTATTTCATCCACACATATATACAATTTTTTCTATTTGTTAAATTTTACCCCATCTCATGAGGTGTTAAAGATAGATCACATTAAATTAAAAGGACAAAGGTCCTTAAAATAATACCAGCGTCAATCTCAAGGATTAGTAGTAGCTATTACTACATTTTGTTTGGACAAAAGAAAACTTAGAATCCTCACTGAAATTTGAGCAGACTCTCTCTCTCTTCAGTAGCTTTGTTAAATTCGAACAAATCTCTGTCTTATTCGACAAGACCAGAGAGAGTGAACAGAGTGAGTGATCAGCATGGCTCACGACAAAGCTGACGAAGAGAAACCAGAGATTCTCGATGTTCGAGTTCAAGATCGGATCCAAGGAGCAGCTTCCCCAGTTCAATCTCCCACCCGTCTCGGTCCAACCCGGTTCTCTGAAGCAGCTGGAGACAAACTTCGAAATACTGGGTCTGATTTCATCGGGTCTATTTCGTCTTGGATCAGCACTGATCCGAACCGGAATCTGAAGAATCCGGTTAAGAGAGGGAAGAGGAGGAGAGTCAGAACAGCAAAAACTGCTGTGGGAGTAATCGCACTCGTGGCTTTCTTCATTTTTGTTAATTGGTTTATGCTCTCTCAGCTCCATGAAGGTCGAGCTTGGCTTCGAAGAGGCTTCTCAAAAAAACCCAAATCAAACCCAAATCCAAACACCAAACCGGATCCGAATCCGAATCCGAATCCGAATCCGAATCCAAGTGTGAAACGACCTTCGGTTAAAGTGTCGGCGTCGGTACAGGTAATTAATTTAATAATGTCAATCTTAATAATTGTAGATAGATATTGCTTTGTTTTTTTATATCTGTTTCTGGTGTCAAGTCAATTTCAAATTCCCAAAAAATTACCTTTTGCCATCTCCTAAATATAGAAAAAGGAATCTTAGTCCAATTTAGTGATTAAAGGGTTATAATGTGTGACAATGTAAACTTATGGTCTTTATGTACATTTGATATAACTAATCATTTGCATGGAAAGTTTTTACATTTCCTGAGATTGCTATATGGAATAGGAAACTATGGTTTAGTATAGACGTCTTACTTTATGGAACAATGAACAATTACAAATTATGAGTACAGATACATTTTTGAGAATGTTGGAAAAAAATAGAGTTTTTATATGGTAATAGTGATGTTCTTTTTTTCGAAAGAGTTTGTGAGTTATGCAATACTTATGTTTTATGATTTTGGCTTGTGGATATGGAAGCTTCACTTGATGTTTTTTTTTACTGATTGATAGAATGGAGAGAAGAAAAAGATGGGCAAAATGGGAAAGACTTGGAAACCAAAGAAGATATATAATGAAACTTATGGTAGAATGTTGGCTTTGGCTGCTCATGCTTTGGCTGAGGTATATTTTTACTACTATTGTTGTTCAAACTGTTGTTATGCATGGCTTTCTCAGATCTGGAATTTAAACTGAAAATCTGCCGGCAACGATTTTTGTTAGGGGCAAAACAAACTTGAGCCAAAAGAGTTGTGGCGAGAACCGAAGGATCAAGTTGCTTGGAAGCCTTGTGCTGATCAACGTTCTTGGAAGCCCAACGGTCTCTTACTCGTTCTCATTTCTGCTCTCCTTGAGTTTACTTCTCGAGCAAAATTGGTATTTATATTTCTGATTCGGTTGTTATTTTTTTTTGTTTTATAGATGGGAAAAATGGATATATAATGGTGACTGCAAATGGTGGGATTAACCAACAAAGAGTAGCTGTAAGTTGTAATTACGTTACTCATTCAGTTATTTGAATGTTATTTATTTTTTATTTTTAAGTACTTTTATTGACTAACTGATGGGTTTCATGGGGGAAATTATAAACAGGTTTGTAACATCGTTGTTGTCGCCCGTTTGCTCAATGCGACACTCGTTCTACCCAAATTCATGTTCAGCGATGTTTGGACCGATGCAAGGTAACTATTGTAAGGTCCCTCCGTTCTCTTTTGTCTTCTTTTATTATTGATGTTTATTATGTTTGAATTTGACATTTTTCATTATTCTATACTTCATAGTCAGTTTGGAGATATCTATCAAGTGGAACATTTCATTAAATATCTCTCTCCGGATATTCGAATAGTAAAGAAACTACCAAAGGAGCTTCAGTCTCTAGACCTTGAGGCTATTGGCAGCGTCGTGAGTTCCTTATATTAATTAAATTTGAAAACTGTTTCATCTCTGTCTTTTGTTTATACATTGTAATTATCTTTCCCTTTAGGTTACGGATATGGATATTATGAAAGAAGCCAAGCCCGGATTTTATATGAAGCACATTCTCCCTCTTCTAATCAAGCACAGAGTAGTCCATTTCTTCGGATTTGGAAACCGTTTGGCCTTTGACCCGATACCGTTTCAGTTACAGGTAAAGACTTTCGTTTAGCACAGTGTGGATATTGCTCTCTGATATGTAATGATCCAACTTTGTTTTTTGGAATAGAGGCTGCGGTGCAGATGTAATTTTCATGCGCTGAATTTCGTTTCAAAGATACAAGAAACGGGTGCGATTCTGGTAAGGAGATTACGCGATAGCGGATCACACCTAGCACCGGTTGACCCATATCTTGTTGGTCCGAAATTTGCATCCTTCATATTGGACAAGAAGGCGGGTCCTCTCCATAAAGCTTCTAAGTATCTAGCAGTCCATCTCAGGTTTGAAATTGATATGGTGGCTCATTCACTTTGTTACTTCGGAGGAGGCGATGCGGAAAAGGCAGAACTTGATGCTTACCGAGAAAAACATTTCCCGACGCTGGCAAATCTAACAAAGACGAAAAAGTTTGTTTCTTTTATCTTTCTCTACTCTTTTTTGGCCTTCCCATAGAGGTTGGTTTCTTATTCGCTCTGCTTTTATTTTGGTAGAATGCCACCTCCCGAAGATTTGAGAACGGAAGGGCTTTGCCCCTTATCACCTGAAGAAGCTGTGCTTATGCTTGCGGGTCTTGGTTTCAACCGCAAGACCCGTGTTTTTGTGGCTGGTGCAAATATATACGGTGGGACGAGACGGCTAGCAGCTTTAACCAGTCTCTACCCTAATCTAGTCACCAAAGAGAATGTACTCTCTGAAACCGAGCTAGAACCTTTCAAGAACCACTCGTCTCAGGTGAAATAAATAAGCCCGCATAAACTACTTTTGGATTTACTGGCTAACTCCTTCCAAATGAAACCGGGAGATTGATTTTTTTTTTTTTCTTTTTTATTGGTTGTGTAGCTAGCGGTTCTTGATTTCATTGCTTGCGCTGCATCAGACGCCTTTGCGATGACGGATTCAGGAAGTCAAATGTCGTCTCTGGTCTCTGGTTACCGGATTTATTATGGAGCAGGGAAGATGCCGACCATCAGACCGAACAAGCGGAGATTCTCGGACATACTGGTGAAGAACAATACAATAGAATGGAAAGTGTTCGAGCAGAGAGTGAGGAAAAACGTTAGGCAAACCAAACATGTATTGGTTAGACCAACGGGACGTAGCATTTATCGTTACCCAAGATGTAAAGAATGTATGTGTAATGAAGATTGATTCTTTTGTTCAACATTGTGGTTCAGTTCGTATTTTGAAACAGTTAAACAGACGTCATATTTTCTACGGTATTTTGTAGTAGCTATATACATAGTGTCATATTTAGTTTTGGTCCGGCCCGACCAATTCAGTGACGATTTTGAGTCAGTACCCAGTCCGGATTTCAAATATTGAGCTTGTGGTTTTTCTATCAACTAGAGATAAGAAGATTTGGTTTAGTACAATCTATGGTACAGAATGTTGGCTTGCATGCGTTTACAGCCAAGCACAAGCTTCCAAAATGGAAGGGCAGCCAGAGTAGTTTTTGTGGAAGCATCGTGCAAAAGAGCTTTCGAAATTTTTTGATACCCAAGTGGGTGATAAGCCATGGCACTGGTTTATAAGAAGAAAGAGGAAGGAAGATAAGGAGGAAGAGGATTGAAGATAAGAGGAGGCACTTCCAATCTGTTTTGGTTGTTACCCTTACGAGTCTGTAAAACACACCTCTAATATATAAAGAGAGTGGTAAAGATCTTAGAAGTCATTCATTCGGTATTTTGTGAATTCATTGTACAGTTTTACTAATAAGTGAATACAAGAGATAATTTTACACTAGTAAAATCTATCAAGTGGTGCGGTGGACTGACTTCAAAATGTCGGTGACTACACGTTCGACGGAGGTTTGCGGCAACGATAGTCTTACGACGAAGGTCGATTTCTGCGTTACGCGTCTCGAGCAGCTCGCGACGGAGGCACAAGATTTGAAGAGAGAGACGTTGGAGATTCTGAAGATGAATTCAGAGCGTCTTGATTTGATGACTACTCTGAAACAGTAAAGTTAGGATAGATAAATCCACCTCAGGAACCCTCTGCGGATTCTAAAAGTGGTGACCACAAGGACCAGGAGATGATCAAAAGAGAAGAGAAGGATCACCTCTAAGTACAAAGGATCGATGATGATGACGATAATGGCGATCAGATTCAATAGAGAGAATAAGATAAAGTTGTTTCTTTTTTATTACCTTTCCCAAATGGCAACGACGCCTTACATATATTGGTTCAATACAATAACCAACTAAACCAACAACTTAATTTAAATGTAAATTGTACTTAACCGGGATTAAACATAAAAAGATAAACTTGCAGTGAAATGACGATGAACTTTCTCTTGTCACAATACTCCCCTGTTGAGAAGATCCTTGTCCTCAAGGGTCTAGGGATGAATACTTTGCAATGATGTACTGGTAGAACTCCCAAGTAGCCCATTCCGGAGGCTGTCCTTTCCACTGCACAAGAACTTTAGTGACTGCCTTATTTTGTTTTTAACCATTTTTTTCTCAAGGATTGCCTCGGGTTCTTTTGAGACGCTAACATCAGACAAGTATTGTGGGAGAGAAGGCAGTCCAGAGGGGGGGGGGGGG
>OVAP01005559.1:0-12889 GCA_900406295.1 Aurinia saxatilis | reverse complement strand
ATATAAGAGATATAGGGGGGCACGATTTTTGGATAGTGATCAGAGAAACCAGAAACCCTAGCCCCTCCAGGAACTAGCATTCCAGCTTTTCCAGATCGTGTGCGTGTGGATACCAGTAGAGGTGCTACATCATTGGCACTCAGAGATCTCGATATCCTGATCATTCCGCTGCATCAATTCACCAGGTAACCTTCGAGATCTGGGAATTAGATTCATTAACAGAGATCCTGTGATAGGAAACCTGATAGTCCCTAAGTGGTTAGGATAGGTCAGTTTCCCTACAATATATTCTCTACCCTGTCCAATCGTCAACTCCCTGATAGGATCCTGTATCACACATGAATGCTGATCAAAGATTATCCGAGAACCTAAAATATTGAGTGAGTTGATTGATGCTTGTGTGGGTAAAAACTCACACAACCCATATTTGTTCGAGATTCTTTTGGAGACCTCAAAGTTCTTGATCCAGACACAAACAGAGAATAAGCGAAGAGCTTTATTGTTTATGAGTTAAGAGAAAAGTCTTTTGTAGCGCAAGCTTTTTGGGTTCTTAGGCTAGAAAGAGATTGTGCGGGTTAAATCACACAATCACTATTTGTTCGAGAAGTTTTTTGGGAAAATCGAATGAAAGAGCTCGTCACAAAACACGAAGTATCTAGCAAGGAATGGCTTTATTAATGTGTAAAGATAGTCTTTCGTAGTTCAAGCTTTTAGGGTTCTTAAGCCAGAAAGAGATGATTTACAAGTTTGACATAAGGAAGTATATATACATAAGTATGCCGACTTTAGAGATATGTTAAACTCCTAGATCTTCTCGTATCCTTCTGATTCACCTTTCCCGTTCTCTTCAAGTCGGCTCGCCTAGTTCTGGGCCTGGATCACCTCAGCTTCCGTTAGCAAGATATGGGCCTTCCTGCTAATCGCTCGGCCCATCAGGTGACAACGAGCTCGGCCCATCAGGTGACAACGAGCTCGGCCTTTTGAGAATGACAAAGGTTGGCTGAGGGGTTGATTAAGTTAAACTCCTCGGCCTTACGACCGAGACTTTGTTCTTCATGCCGAGCTCTTGTCTTATGCGGAAGAGCTCGGCGTTCTGGATAGGACCATGTGATAAGTGTCGCCGAGGACTATGTGGACAAAGCCCTCGGCTCCTTCAAGAATGAGAATTTGTATCGAGCATTATGTGGATAAACGATGCCCGGCATACTTAAAAGTATCTTTTACGCCGAGGGGGTGATTCAAGTAAGCTCCCTCGTCGTTTGGCAAAAGATACTTCAAGCCGAGGTTACCTCCCAAGGTGTGCTCGACTTAATGTATTCGCATACTTGTCTATTTCGTCCATATAAAGTCAGGTNTGGAATATGAACAGTTTTCGCGTGTTTTCGAGGTATAACCTTTCGGATTCCACACTGCTCCTATTTATCCCCTGGGGGTCTCTCATTTCTCTTCATTCTCCATCAGTTGTGATCTACTCTCAAGGTAAACATCGCTCTGTTCTCTCTCCTCTTTTCTCTTTAGTGTTCTTCGTGTTCATAACTAGTTTCTTTAGGGCCGCCGTTGTATATCATCTTTCCGTTCTTTACCCCAGACATTTAGGGTTTATCTTAGAGTTTTCCGGCGACAATGTCCCATGAGAGTCGGATTCCAGCTAGAGCGGTCGCCGAGCAAAGCGGTGAGAGTACCGTCGATGACTCCGCGCTCCTAGCGGACTTTCATACTCCGGATGGCGAGGACGGCTTGGACGAAGAGTTCGTCCCACCTCGGCTCCGCCGAACTATGTGGAGTGACTCTGACAATGAGGTGGATTCCGACCGTGAAGGTCCTGGGATGGACGCCGAGGAGAGCACCAAGTCTAATGACGAAAATGAAGAAGCCGAGGTGATTCCGGAGGGAAACCCATTGATGCTTAGAGAGAATGATGAGCCAGACGAGACCCATGACGAGGAGGAAAGGCCGATAGATCTATCAGCTGTAGAATCGATCATTCTATCACGACTCGTCAAAATCGAGGCCGAATAATATCACCAAGGATACGGCCCTCTGTTCGATGCCGAGCAGCTAGGGAAGAGAAAATCCAAGGGTGGTTGTGGCAAGAAGGACAAGGATGTCCAAAAGAGCTCGAGGGGTCGTCCCGCGATCTACTATCTGTCCGGGAAAACCTCCTCAACCGAGCACACTCTAGGAAAATTAAGAAGACGGTACAACATCTCGGCCGAGGTGGAGTTAATCCTTCCGGGAGATAACGACAGGCCCGAGTCTCCGCGGACGGGGTGGTTTACTCTGTACGAGAGTTTCTTCAACAGGGGGCTCCACTGGCTTCCCATTCCGGAGATAATGACGGACTACCTCTTCCGTCATAAAGCCAGTTTCGCACAGCTTACACCTCGGGCCTTACGACAGCTAGTGGGCCTTCTGGTCCGGAGTTACGAGTGTGGTCTTGAGTTGATGACCGAGCATTACGTGAACTATCTCATGTCTATCAAGGCCACGACGTCAATGCCCAACACTTATTATCTAACTAATAGGCATAGACGCCGAGTAATCGATGGTTTCCCGTCGAAGGATCACCGGTGGTCTAACTTTTATTTTTATGTGCCGATTTGCCGAGCTACTGTGGGATCGAATGTCCCTTTGATTATGTCTAGCTGGGATCCGATCGGTAGGGTCCTAGTGTTGTTTTATGTTCTTTTGAAACATTTCGAACCGTACCTGTTCTGACCTGTCATTTGTTTTTTGTTTGCAAAAAACTTGCTGTGCCCCTATTCATCGGAAGCATTCCGTGCCGACCTCTCAGAACATAGGAAAGGACCAATCGATTGGCAGAAGTCTTTTTCTTTGTCAAGAGTCGAGGAATCGAGGAGAAAAGGCGAAGGTTTCTCACTGGACGCATCCTATTCAAGGTCAGTCGAGGAGGACGAGGAGGACGAAGACACCACCACCAAGCCCGAACTAACTGAAGATATTTTACAGGAAATGAGTCACCAAATCAATCTCCGTGAGCTGAAGCTCCAGATGAAAAAGCAAGCCCAGGAAGCCGAGCGTGCTGCGAACCTGATGCAAGTCAACCGGATCATTGTTGACCCTAACCCTCTGGCGATCATGCCGCCTGCTACTAGTGCCAAGCAGCCGGCGATCGTTCAGGAAGCCGAGGTGAGACCGGCAGGGGCTGTGATCAAGAAACATTCCAAGAGGAAGGCCAAGGAGGTAGCGGAGGCCGAGGAGGCGACTGCCGAGCAGCCTAGGCCGAAGAAGAAAAAATCTGCCAAGGCTGCCGCCTCTTCGGCAGAGACTCCCCCTCCTGTGGATATCCCTAAGGATAGGTCTGCAGGTTCCGCTGTACTGTTTTCCAAGGTGACCTTCTCAGGGGTGCCTATGCCAGCTCTCGACAACCTGGTGAACCCGGAGGGTTATGGCCGATTGGCCTACCAGGGAATCCAGGTAAAGAACCTTACCAACGCCTATCATATTTCCCGAATATTACTTGACGTGCAGTTCTTTGATATGTAGTTCAACACCGAGGTCAATAGGACCTTGACATGGTACGAGGGAACCGTGTCCAAGTTGAATTCCCAAGTCCGGGTTCTGAAAGGTCGGATGACTGAAACGAAGGAGAAGGTTGACGAGGAGATGAGGCTCGCAGCCGAGCAGGTTAGAGGCCTGGAGGAGGAGTGCACCGAGCTCAAGCGCGACAATGATCGTCTTCCCAAGGCGGAAGAAGAGAAGGATCGGGAGATCGCGCATCTCAAGGCCGAGCTGGAGGTGGCCTCTCGACGGGCAAGAAGAGACGTCAAGGGGTCTCTAGTACCGAGGCTAGATGGCGTGCGATCGCGGGTTACCGACCTGAAAGGGGAGCTGCTAAGGAACATGATCTTCGATCGCTAGAACGCGGCGAACCTGTCCCTGCTTGAAGAGCTTAAGGCCGAAGAGTCGAAGATCGAAGGGAAGAAATCCCTGGATGAATTTGAGGCCGAGGTGAAGGAATGGTGTGCGGAGTACGAGGGTGCTAGTCAGTCTTTTGACTCGGCTCTTAACCAGATTATGGGGGAATTGATCATTTCCCCGGAAGTGTCTCCGCCCCCTTCACCGTGCGCCGACCCTCCAAGAGACCTAAACGCCGACCATCTTGAAGTCGAGCTTGCTGAAGAGAAAGAATGAATGTTGTCTATGTTTTTGTTTGTTTTTTCTTCTCTTTTTCACTTTTGTTTAGTTCGTTTCGAAACGATATTTGTTGTCGTAGGCAAGTACAATGCTTGGATGGCTTTATCCAAAATTTGATTAAGCATGACTGTTTTGTTTGGAATTGTACGAGCCGGTCATTTTGAATGTTTTAATATTGTTGCACCCGGGCCGAGCAGCTTGAATCCCATCTGTTGAGTTTGAGTACTCGTTTAAGATTGCTCTTAGGATGTAGGTAGACCAGTGATTAAGACGAGCTGGGTTTTAGATAGTGCACTTTGTTGTTGTTTAGGATATAGACAAGGCTATGTAAAAGACCTAGGTAATGTAGGAATTCGTCATTATGGCCAGTAATGACGAGTAGCGTGTTTGCTTATGTTTATTTAGTTATGAATTGTATGTGTCAAGACTAAGGCATAAGACGCCCGAATTGACTAAGGCATAAAATGCCGATCAAAAGATCCTCTGCAATAGGAGAGTATAGATACTCCCATTCCCCCCCCCCCTCTTTTGGAGGAGGGGGGCTAGCTGGACTCACCCAAAGGTGAGCTGCCTGCGTACCCGGTGAAGGGATCAAGCCGAGCCCGTAGTTCAAGTGCCGGATTGTTGTTGTTTTCTGTGCCGAGGGAAGAGTACTAATGACAGTATTTCTTCAGATGCCGAGCGTTCCAGGAGCGTGGAATGACCCTTCCGTCCAAAGCAACGAGCTTGTATACGCCGGGCTTTACGACCTCGGTGACGCGATAGGGACCCTCCCAGTGAGCACCGAGCTTGCCCGTGTTTGGTTCTGCGGTATTTTGAAATACTTCGCGCAAGACGAGGTCGTTCTCTTTAAAGCGCCGAGGTCGAACGTGGCAGTTGTAGTATTGGGAAGCTTTCTGCTGATAGCTTTGTAAGCGAATGAGTGCACGATCCCATTTTTCATCAAGGAAGTCGAGCTGATCTAGTAACATGATGTTGTTGATGTTGTCGTGTTCAGGGACATGCTGCCGACGATGTCCAGGAACCTTCATCTCAGACGGTATCACGCACTCAGAGCCATAGACAAGGAAGAACGGAGTTTCACCGGTTGGTCGACGAGGGGTCGTTCTGTGTGACCACAAAACGCCATCCAACTCTTCGGCCCATCTCCCTTTTTCGCGTCTAATTGATATATCGTGTATTTTATGGTTTTTAGCCACGATATAAAGTGTTTTATCGAGTCTTTTAGGGTTTTTTCTAGTATTTACAAGTATTTACAGGTGAAAGCACATATTTGGTGATTTTGGAGCATTCTAGAGTGTTTTGNCAGGTTAAAGCACATATTTGGTGATTTTGGAGCATTCTAGAGTGTTTTGGAGCTTTTGGAGGCAAACTAGCAAATGATAATGCAGAACCAGTCAGAAGGGCTTCAAACATCATATCAGATGGAGGTCTTCCCGATATAATTATGATCTCCTATTTTGACACAAGATAGTAAATTGAGTTAGCTTTACTTTGGTGGTGGTTTCAACTCATTCAGATTCACGGTTGAAGAGATATGACCGTTTTAGTGAAGACATGTTGTTCTGGCGAGCAAACAGCAAAGGAAACTTTCCTTTTATTGCACAAACCGCCCTAGAAGTTATGGAAATTCCACAGAAGACCCAAAATGTGTTTTGGCTGTATACATACTTGTTTTTAGGTTTAGTTTTCATAGATCTTAAATTCTTTTCAGACTCAAGCAAGGGGATTGTTCCAGAGCTTTTAGGGAGAAGATTCTACTCATAGAGAAGATTTCTAAACCCTCTTTATTTACTTTATTGGAATTCTCTTTTCATGTTTTCTTCATTCATCATGTTGATTGTTTCAATTGATATGTGTGAGTAGTTTGCTTGTTAGGCTTAGGATAGTTCTAGGGTTTATGATGAATTGATAGTTTAGGATAATTGTTAGAGAAATCATATGTAGTTCTTCATCTAAAATTGTGTTTAATGCTTGTTCTAGCTTGATCACCTAGAACTTGATTATAGGTTAATTAATTGATGCGACAGCATAATTAATTGTTGGAATTATTTTAGATGAGCAAAATACCTATCTGCAAAGAAATTTGGTTTAGGAATTTTGTGAACTTATTGAACTTATGATTAATGCTTGTTTTTATTCATAGAATTTGCAAAGAAATTTGGGATTCTAGGATTTAAACATAGATAATCCTCGCATCGACAGTTGGTTGATGTTACATTAGTGACTCATGTTCTAGGACAGTTCTTAATCATCCTCTAATTAATATCTTATCTGTGAATTTCAGATTTCCAAATGAATTACCCAAAGCCTAGCTTTTGTCCCATTGATTTAAACTCATTCTCTACAGCTTCAATTAATAGTTATTCGTTAGTCATATTTATTTAAATCTGCTTAGTGAAGTCCTTGTGGATTTGATCCCTAAATACTACAGCTAATTAATTGTGCTCTTGCAGTTAGCTCTTAGGGTAAATTTGAGCATATCACTAATCTCTTTTTTAGCCAGTCTACTATTGTTTTTTTTTATTGCTTCGGCTTGCCCATTACCTTGAGGGTAACGAGGGGTCTACTTGGTGAGCCCGATCTTCCACTTCTCGCAGAATCCTTCGAATTGAGCTGATATGAACTGTGAGCCGTTATCCATGACGATCTCATATGGAATCCTATGTCTGCAGATGATGAACTTCCAGAGAAAGTGTTCTACCTGAGTATCCTTAATCTTGGCGTAGGACTCGGCCTCGACCCACTTCGAGAAATAATCAGTAAGGACGAGGAGGAGTTTCTTGGTTTTGGAGTTAGGCATGGGACCGCGATATCCATAGACTATCGCATGAATGGATAAGGCGAGGAGACCGAAGATAGTAACTCGGCTGGCTGATGTATCATCGGAGCGTGTCTTTGACATTTTTCGCATTTGACGCTTATTGTTCGCAATCGCGGAGCATGGTCGACCAGTAAAACCCGTGAATTTTAATCCGAAGGGCAAGACTACGGTTGCCAGAATGATTTCCACAAGATCCGTCGTGTACGTCCTACAAAACTTGTCGAGCTGTGCCTCCTTCTACGCAGCGAAGGATTGGTCCGGAGGAAGACCACTTATATAGCTTCCCGTCGGCCATTGAATACCACGCGGCTTGGGCTTTCAGTTTGCGTGCAGCCCACCTGTCTTATGGGACTATTCCTTCGGTGATGAACTCTTGAACCGTGAAATCCATGGATTATCGCAGCCATAGGTGGAAGGATTTGCTGTCAGGTCAATGTCCATCAGAGTAGGACCGAGCTCGTCTGTGATTGGAGTGACAGTCACGACCTGACCAGGGGCCTACATGCTAGGACTTTCGATTAGCTCGATCGGGATTACTCGGCGGAAGTCGAACGCGGAGGCCGAGCCGAATGCGGCAAGGGCATCGGCCGAGGAGTTTTTGGATCGTGGGAGCCGAGTTAACGTGAACTCTTCGAAGGTTGAGGCGAGTTCTCGAACGATTTGTAAATAGGCCTCCATTCGTTCTTCTCGGGTTGAGTAGTCACCTTGGAACTGATTCACGGCGAGCTGGGAGTCACAGAAGGCATGAAGGCGATGGACCTCCAGTCCTCTGGTGAAGCGCAACCCCGCTATAAGGGCTTCGTATTCAGATTCGTTGTTGGAGGCCTCAAATCCGAGTCCGAATGATTGCTCGAGTACCTCCCCATTGGGAGCAGTGAGGGAGATCCCGGTTCCGGATCCAAGTTTGGATGATGATCCGTTGGAATGTAGTGTCCAGGTTGGTCCCTCCTGTGTTGCTTTCTTTTCGGCTGCCGAACTAGCCGTATCGGAGACGATCGAGTTCGCGTCTGACGGCTGGCTGTTACTGGGGCCTGGGGGGTTCATCTTTGTCCACTTCTTCAGCAAAATCAGATAAAATGAAGTCTGCGAGGACCTGTGCTTTGGCTGCTGTACGTGGTCAGTACTCGATGTCGTACTCGATGATCTCGATGGCCCATTTAGCCAGGCGTCCAGATTGGCTAGGACTGTGAAGGATGGCCCGTAGGGGATAGGTGGTCAGGACAATGATCGTATGAGATTGGAAATATGGACGCAACTTCCGAGCCGATACGACGACCGCTAGGGCCAATTTTTTCATCAACGGGTAGCGGGATTGGGCACTCGTCAGCGACTGACTAATATAGAAGACTGCTCGTTGTGTGCTACACTCTTCTTTGATCAGAATGCTGCTTACTGCCGATGGTGATACTGCGATGTAGAAGAACAGCGGCTCTCCGTCGACTGGCTTGGAGAGGATTGGCGGAGTCTTCAAATATTGTTTTAGCTGCTGAAAAGCAAACTCGCACTGGTCAGAGTTTTATAGAAAGGAAGACACTTATCTGTCGAGCAAGAGATGAAGCGGTTTAGGGCTGCTACTCTTCCTGTGAGGCGCTGGATGTGTTTTGCCCTTATCGGGGACTGCATTGATTCAATAGTTGCGATCTGTTTGGGATTAGCTTCGATTCCGTGCTTAGTCACAAGGTAACCAAGGAATTCGCCTGATTCAACGCCGAATCGACACTTGGACGGGTTGAGCTTCATGTTGAACTCGTTTAGTTTTTTTAGAACACTCCTCCAAGTGGCGTACATGGTCGTCGGCGATTAGAGACTTGACTAGCATATCGTCGATGTAGACTTCCATAGTTCTGTCTAGCTGTTCTGAGAACATTCTGTTGACCAAGCGTTGGTAGGTGGCGCCGGCGTTCTTTAGTCCGAATGGCATTACCTTGTAACAGTAGGTTCCGCGATCTGTGATAAACGTAGTTTTTTCGCGATCGTCGGGTGCATAAAGATATGGTTATACCTGAGAATGCATCCATGAAACTCAGAAGCTCATTTCCAGCGGTACCCTCTACTTAGCGATTGATGTGAGGCAGTGGGAAACTATCTTTTGGACATGCTTTGTTGAGGTCTGTGAAATCCACGCAGAGGCGCCATTTTCCGTTTTTCTTTTTTACGACTACCGGATTAGCGATCCAATCGGGATACTTTGATTCCATTATGGAACCTACTTTGAGTAGCCGATCTACCTCGGCGTTGACTGTTGCGGCTCGTTCGTCGCCAAGCTTGCGCCTTTTCTGTTTTAGTGGTTTGAAAGACGGGTCGACGTTCCGCTCGTGGCATGCTATATGGGTGCTGATGCCAAGCATGTCCTCGGTCCCCCATGCGAACGTGCTTGCATTCCGCTTGAGTAGTCCAACGATGGCTGAGCGTAGGGGATCGTGAAGATGGGAGCCGATTTCAACACATCGTTCGGGATGTTCTGTGTCGATCGATACTGAGATGACGGAATGCCGTTTGTGGGTTGGTCCGGTGATTCCGAAATCTGTAATTGCTATAAAGTGACAAACAATTGTTTTTCGTCATCATGGTTGGCACGGCTTTTCTTAGCTGGGCCGACCGGCTTTCGATCGGTGACGGGGGATCGGAGTTTATGCTCTGCCAAGAGACACATTCGCGATTCTCGCTGACTACCACGAATTGTTCCGACTCCTCGGGGTGTCGGGAATTTTATGCACAGATAGTAGGGAGAAGGAACTACTTTCATTGCATTAAGCCATGGTGTCCCGAGTATGATGTTATATATTGTTGGGTGATCTGCAACGGAGAAGTCCCCGATTTTAGTGACGCCCTGGGCCTGGACGGGGAGTCGGATCGTGCCTAGAGTCATTGTTGTTTCCCCTGAAAACCCGGTTAATGGTTTAGGAGAGGAGATCACCTCGGTAAGAAGGATGTTCATCCGACCAAGTGTTTCGCGAAAGATGACATCTATGGTGCTCCGGGTGTCGATAAGGACCCGGGCAACCTCGAAGTCGTTGACCACGAGTTCTACTACTAGGGGATCGTTATGAGGATGAACGATTCCCTCGGCGTCTTTGTTTTCGAAGGAGAGGTTGTGGTTAGGAATATCCTGGTCGGACGCTATCCGGGGGACAGATTTGGCCTGTCGCTGGAAGGCCTTGATGGATGACACGAAATCGAAACAGTACTGTGACCTGCCCATGATCATGTTAATACGGGGTCGTGGACCTTGCTTGCGATCGTCTTCGTCTGTTCTATCGTGCTAGCCCGCGTCATTCTGTTGGCTGTTGTGTTGGGCAGGTGCATCTCCCTTCTTCGGCCCGGGAAAATCTTTCAAGGTAAACGCTCCTAGTTTTCCCTCGGCCAGGCATTTGGTAAGGAGGCCGCCAATGACTTTACAGTTTGCAGTGTTGTGCCCCTTGTTCTAGTGGTGCTCGCAGTAGGCATTCTCGTCATACGAATTCTGCNCCCCCCCCCCCCCCCCGTCCTTTATCGGGGTTCTCCTCCGTGTAGTAGCATTTGTCTGAGTCATTGTAGTCGAAGAGGTAGTTGTGGGATCCTCCTTGTGACGGGCCCTCGTGGTCCACGTAGCGGCTGGTAGCCGTTTTGGTTTTTGTCGGCTGCTGTAAAGCTGAGGGAGCTGGTCGGCTCGTCGAGCGACCGAGTTTTGCTTGGAGTGATAGCATTTCCTCCTCTTCGGCTATGTATCCGACCGCTCGTTGAAGCGCTTCTTGGATCGTAACTACCAGACGTTTCGCAACAGATCGTCGAAACTTCCCAGTAAATAGCAATGCTTGCTTCAAGGCTTCGAGCGTTGCTTCGTCCCCCCATCCCATCGATATGTGTTAAGGTGGATTTAAACCTTACGATTAAATCGCGGAGCGACTCGCTCTATCCTTGTCTTATATTCCACAGATCCTTGCCCGTCGGCTCGGTTTCGGCCAGAATAACATGTTGGGCTAGGAATTTGCTCTGAAGGGTGTTGAAATTGTCGACCGAATACGGGTCGAGTTTTATAAACCAACGAAGGGCTGCTCCGTCTAAGTGTTCGGCGAAGAGAAGGCAGAGCTCGGCGTCCCTTTGCCCCGGTGGGAATCGTGCTCTGTTCATAGCGATGTGGAAGGCGGCCAGGTGTGTGTTTGGGTCGGTTAGGCCTTTGAAGACGGGGATTTTCATTTTGCCGGGATCTGGAAGGTTGACAGCTGTGATTTCTGGGATGAACGGAGTTTGTCTTGCTTCTTCCAGCATACGGTCGATGGCTGGGTCTGATGAGGTTGCTCGGTGCACTTGGTTCTGAACGGCCTTGACTCCGTCGTTGGTTCGAGCGATCATTGCTCTCATCTCTTCCAGTTCGGCGCGAAGATCTCGTCTCTCGTCCTTCTCATACTGATTGAGCTCGTCGTCAGACACTTCGACAGTATCGACGGCGTCTTCCAGACGCTTGGTTTGTCCCTCGTTTTCCTCGGCTTGGACGGTCTCCGAATTTCTCCTGTCGTGGTTGTCCTGGTTGACAATCGGTCTGTTAGAAGCTGGGTCCCCTCTCCGTGGAGGAGGGGGTGGAAGACGAGTTAGATCTGTTATCTTGAAGGTATTAGTTGGAGTCTGGAATCCATCATCGAAGTTGAGGGAACTTCGAGCTTGAGTTGGAACTCTCCGCAGGGGCTTCCGAGTCGCGGCTAGCTGAGTAGAAATCGTGCTCAACTGGCTGAGGATTCCAAGGTTTGCAGTCTCCAACCGGCAGCTTTCCGGGCAAGGTCGTCCAGAGTGGTTGCAACCGCCTTGGGATTCACCTCGAGACGCTCTACGCCTTGCTCGTCTCGTACAGTGCGTATGACGGCGAGACACTCGGCTGATCCTGGTTGTGGCCCGGCCGGAGGAGTTGTTTGCTGTTTTTTTATACATAGGTCTTGTTAGGGTTTCCGCTTGTGAGAAAGTTTTATTCGGTTCCCCCACAGTCGGCGCTAAATTATGCGGGTTAAATAAAACAATCACATTTTGTTCGAGAAGTCATTTGGGAAAACTCGAATCAAAGAGCTCGTCACAAAACACGAAGTATCTAGCAAGGAATTGATTTATTAATGTGTAAAGATAATCTTTCGTACTTCAAGCTTTTAGGGTTCTTAATCCAGAAAGAAATGATCTACAAGTTTAACCTAAGGAAGTATATATACAGAAGTATGCCGACTTTAGAGATATGTTAAACTCCTAGATCTTCTCGTATCCTTCTGATTCACCTTTCCCTTTCTCTTCAAGTCGGCTTGCCTAGTTCTGGGCCTGGATCACCTCGGCTTCCCTTAGCAAGATATGGGCCTTCCTGCTAATCGCTCGGCCCATCAGGTTACGACGAGCTCGGCCTTTTGAGAATGACAAAGGTTGGTCGAGGGGTTGATTAAGTTAAACTCCTCGGCCTTACAACCGAGACTTTGTTCTGCATGCCGAGCTCTTGTCTTATGCGGAAGAGCTCGGCGTTCTGGATAGGATCATGTGATAAGTGTCGCCGAGGACTTTGTGGACAAAGCCCTCGGCTCCTTCAAGAATGAGAATTCGTTCCGAGCATTATGTGGATAAACGATGCTCGGCATACTTAAAAGTATCTTTTACGCCGAGGGGGTGATTCAAGTAAGCTCCCTCGGCGTTCGGCAAAAGATACTTGATACACAAAGTTTTACCCTATGTATTTCTAACTGCAAGTGCACATGCAAGTNGTTATAGTACTTAAGGATCGAATCCCACAAAGACCGAAAATAAATATGCTACTAGTCTAACAAATTCTAAATAAATGCAAATATTGGTTTTGAGGTTTTCCTACTGTAAACTATCACTAACTATGGTTTTAAGAGGGTTTTTAATATATTAAAAAGGTGCTAAGCTATTGGGAAGTTCAGTTAAGCTGAATAACCTACGTCT
>OVAP01005558.1:170-12890 GCA_900406295.1 Aurinia saxatilis | reverse complement strand
TCTGATCTTGGCTTTCTCTGTTTTTAGATTCTTTTTCTCTTGATTCCAACAGAACATAACCTAAGTTATGAATAGAGACAAGTCCTTGAAGAATCATGAAAGTGAAGTCTCTAATCATCGAATCAGACAATGATCTTGTTTCAATGAACGAAGCTAAACTTCCACAAGACGCATACTCCATTGCCATTTTGTAAACTGTGATTCCATGATCATTGACACTCCTCGAAAGACTTGTCCCGTAGGTTTTGATGATTCTCGGACAATCTTTGAGTTTAGACAGAATTCGAAACTCTTTGAGTAGAGATTCGTAGTCCTGACTGTAAGATGTTTTCACTGCTTGGTAATAAGGGTTTTTACCGTCGTGATTTGTGACTTTGATGAGATCTACAGAACCAAAAGACCCTTCTCCTAGAGACTTGATAAACTCCATCGACGGCAACATATTTTTTCTGTGATCGGAACCCTAATTTAGGATGTATTGAGACGAAAAGGAACAATTGTGATTGAAATTAAAGAATGTGTGAAGCGTTTTCGTTATTTAAGTAGAGTTAACAAAAAAA
This sequence comes from Aurinia saxatilis, assembly GCA_900406295.1. Lineage (NCBI taxonomy): Eukaryota > Viridiplantae > Streptophyta > Magnoliopsida > Brassicales > Brassicaceae > Aurinia > Aurinia saxatilis. The sequence continues at coordinate 12,330 of OVAP01005558.1, read as the reverse complement.
AGGAAATTTGATGATGGGTTTTGATGTTATAAGCAAGATTTGCCGTTGGTTTAATCGCCGTGTAGATATATTAACCGTTGGATCAGGTATATTGTCATTTCATGCCGGTTTGGTCTCTGGACTTACTAAATTATCATAACAAATCTTGATTTAATTCGTATACTGTACTAAACAAATATTCCATTCCCTAATTTACCAAAAATAATAATTTACAATGCTTGTATAGTATTTAGTGTAATAATACACATACTCTTAACTCTACTATTCACTGACTTAACCACTATGTATACTCTAACTGCTTGTAAGTATTTTTAAAGTTTTATGTATTTCTATAACCTTTTTGATGCTCCAACCACAATGCAAAAGAAATATAATTCTTTTAGAATCTATTATAACATTATATAATTACTGTCTAAATTCGAATCCAATTTAATATGGTTTGAAAAAGTAGATTTTTAATATCCTTGTACATTACATGAAAAAAAACAGATAATATATATGCAGATGGCTTTTTCATACCAGGAAGAGAAAAGAAGCTAACGTGTTAAAAAGAAACAAAAAAAAAAAGAGTTGAGTTTGTAAAGATCATAATTCGTAAACGATTCTTCGAAGACTCTTCTTCATTACGTATAGTTATATGGGTTTCAGGCGTAGTTTCACTCCAAACCTCACGTTATATATAACTTTAAAATTTTCGCTCAATTTAGAACTCATATTATTAAGGCAAACTGTATCATCACTTATTTAGAACTCTCATAGACTACAAATACACCAAAAATGAATCCTACAAACTCGAAAAAATACCATATATATTACATGTTATGGTCTTCGACCTGAACAAATTAATGTATGATCTCCAAATCAAAATATTCTAAGTGTATATATATACATTAACAAAAAAAATCGGATCTATTGTTATGAACTAGTGGTATAAATATGTAAAAGATTGCAATCCCAAATATATTTCATAAATCTTTTTAGAATTCTAGATTAAAGTCAACACTTGGCCCTTGAGAGTGAGTATCTCAAAAATATATGCTACTTCCTATTTATGTTTTACTACACCCACCAATCATAAAAAATTACCTTAAAATTTTTGAGTTAATGCACACGAAAATTAATTACTTTTAAAAGTCGGTGGGTTAATACATACAAAATTGAGTATTTTTCAAAATTTACCGGAAGATGCCAGCGCCTTACTATTTTGAGCATCGTTATAGATTAAAAAAAACGTAAGTTGAAATTTTTTTAAATTTCGATAGGTTAACACACACAAAATTTGAGTATTTTCAAAATATTCAAATGATATGAATGCCTACATATTTTGGAGACTGCTCAAAATCACACAATAAAGTAAAAAATCATTAAACTTGGTGGGTTAATACACATCAAAAATTGATTATTTTAAAAAATTACCAAATGATCTGAATACCTAAATATTTTGGACACCGTTGGAGATTATACCAAGCAAAAGTAAAAAATCCTTAAACTTTGTGTGTTAATACACACGAAAGTTGAATATTTTTTTCAAAACTACCAAATGATATGAATGTCTAAGTATCTTTAAACACCGCTAGAGATCAAAGCAAACAAAAATATTAAAACTTCTTAATCATGGTGGGATAATAAACACGAAGTTGAATATTATTTCAAAATTCCTAAATTATATGAATGCATAAATATATTGAACACCGTTAGATATCATACAAAAAAGAATTAAAAATTCTTAAATTTGGTGGGTTAATGATACATGCAAAATTGACTATTTTTTCAAAATGATCAAATGATATGAATGCGTTAATATTCTGGACACAGCTAGATATCATACAAGAAAAAATAAAAATTCTTTGCAATTGGTAGGTTAATATACAAGAAAGTTGAGTATTGTTCCAAAACTACCAAATGATATCAATGTTTTACTATTTTGCAAAGCTATAAGACTTTTATTTTTTAAAATCATGAATTCAATTAGAATAAATGAAATAAAATCCAAGTAAAGTCAACAATATGGCCTTTGGATTTACGAGTATCTAACAATTTTTTCGTAGTAGTGTGTGAAGTACTGCTTATTTCCCCTAACCACCAACCATAGTATAATGATTTGAAGAACAAATAAACTACTAAAGTCATAAGAAGTTTACATAGTATATTATCCTATGACACAACTTAGATTTCTTCAAACTATCTTGTTCTTATCATCTTCATCATGAGCTTCGACAACAGAAACGATGATCATCGATTCGATACCGACCTTACGCTCCCGCAAAACACGTCTTCTTACGATGGCAACAGCAAGATTTTACTCGTCACCATCATAACCTTCTCTATCACTATCTTCATGGTCTTCGCTTATCATCTCTCCGCAAGATTCGTTCTCCGCCACCACCGTAGATCGGTCTTCTCCGTCGTCATTTCTCAGCCACCAAACCGTGGTGGTCTTGACTCTTTAGACATCGCCTCTCTTCCAACGTTTGTGGTTGAAATGAACGTTGACTTGGCGGCTACGGAATGTCCTGTTTGTTTAAGTTTGTTTGAAGAGATAGAAACGGTGAGGATGTTACCGAATTGCAAGCATATGTTCCACGTGAGTTGTGTTGACACATGGCTCACCACGTGCTCTACTTGTCCCGTTTGTAGAAACGAGGTTAAGCCAAGGCTAAAGCTCGAGCCTGAGCCTAGGGAAGGGCCTAGGTCGTGTTGACCCAGATCATGTGATTCTTGAGAGACAATATAATGAATCAACACACTTTAGTTACATGATCATAATTCATACATCGATGGTTAACCATTCATTTGTATAAAAATACTCTTTGTTCCTTTTTCATGTTATCTCTGTTCTCAAATCTTTTGTATCTATAAACATACATGCACACTTTTTATATGTTTTTTTAATAACGGGAGATCTTTAGAAGGAAATCCAACTAACCTTATCGATAATTAGTCCGGCCCCGAATTTTCTAATCACCCTATATTCGGAACTGATAGATCTATATGTTTTGTCCTAAACCAATCCCTAGCACCAAGCTAGCATTTGCTTACTGAACCTTTTTTTATGTTACTGTTGTTGATATTTGTTTATTGTAGCTACATGAAAAATGAAAAACAAGAGTTGAACTTGTAAAATACAAGCAACACAAATTGTGTAATGTATTATTTTTCAAGGAGTGTCTACGTCGAAGACTCTTCTTCAAGTCAAACTATGTGATTCCCAATCGTTTCCCCCCACACGTTTAACTTTTAATTTCGTATATGCTTGACTATGAACATTTTAGAATATTCGAAAGTTTTGTGAGTATCAACTGTATTATCATTTTTGTGGACAAAAAGATTTTTCCTTACTAATTCTTTAAATTTATTGATGGATGAATTTGTTAGATAATAAAAAATTAAGGCACTTTATCTATCTTATTGGAAAAAACAATTTGCACCTTGAAAACGAAATTGCATCATAGAAAATAACGAGATAAAATTAAGTTAATTGATCAATTTGTTGTGGTCCAGTAGTGACTATATATATATAGCTCTTCGTACACTAAAAAGGTTATAGACAATTCAGTTTATATATTAATCAACTCCTAATATACTACTGATATCATAAATGGCAATTTAGTCTACAAAATATATATTGGACTTTGATATATTCCAAACTTTACGCATGACCTCTAAAACTTCAAAACTATCATCTATAGTATTCATATCTTTACACAAAAAGACTGTTTATGTGAGTACCTAGGGGAATGTCTCCTATTAATATCTTTACACAAAAATAATTTTTTGTTTAGATGTTGATAAATATTGAAAACTTTCTTAATTCTTTTATATATAACTGAATCTTTGTTAGTCATTTTGATTTGGCTAGATTGATCTCATCTGCCAACATCCCCCATTCACCAATCATATTATAAAATAAAACTCTTTGTATAACAAATAAACAAAAGGAAAAAAATCACAAGAAGTTAACATAATATATAATACTTTTGTCAAACTTTAACAAAAAAATATATTACACAACTTAAGATCCCTTCAATCTCCATTAAAAACTAGTTACATTTTTTGTTTCTTGTACCACCGAAACATTAATTCTAGTTTCATCATGAGCTCCAACAACAGAGATGATTCCGACCGTTCGTTCCAAGAAGAAATGTCTACTTACAAAGCCAGTAGCACGATCATGCTCACCACCGTAGTTTCCTTCTCTATCATTATCATCTTCATCTTCGCTTACTATCTCTACGCAAAGTTCGTTCTCCGCCACCGTAGATCAGCCTTCCAAAACTTCTCTATCATCATTTCTCAGCCGCCAAAACATGGCCTAGATTCTCTAGCCATCGCTTCTCTTCCTACGTTTACTATTGGAGTCGATAACATGGAATGTCCCGTGTGTCTAAGCTTGTTGGAGGAGAAAGATACAGCGAGGATGTTACCGGATTGTAAGCACGTGTTCCACGTGAATTGTGTTGACACATGGCTTACAACGTGTTCTACTTGTCCCGTTTGTCGAACTGATGTTGAGCCAAGGCCAAGAGTTCTTGAGCCTGAGCCTAGAGAAGGGCCAGTTGGTGACGGTGCACAGCCTATGAATTTGGTTGAAGCGGTGGCTTCTTCATCGGATCATGACAAAGAAAAGATCTTGTCACACAAAGGTGTACTGGATCTTGAGAGACAATGAATATATCAGTATATACACACCTTTAAATTATACAATATACTCTTTGTTCCTTTTTAATTTGGATATTTGTACTAAAAATCTATAAGTTGTATGTATAACTACAAATGTCACACTTTTTGCATGTAACGGTAAGACGTTCACATTAATATTAGTACACGAAGGTGTTGTTGATGTTTGTTTTTACTAGCTACATGGCTAAAAAAGAAGAAGCTAGCGTGTGAAGAGAAACAAGAGCTATATAGAGTTGGATTTATATTATATTTGAAAGTTGTAATATATTAACATAAATGTCTATTTCGAAAACTCTTCTTCAAGTGTCAGCAAATCGTGACAACATCTAAGATTTCGATTTTTTTTTTACTATCAAACTACACTACGTCAAGCCATATTATTGGTACAATCTGTATCATCAATATCTATCTAGAATTATCATATAGTACCTGTCGAGTGTCGACATGTTGTTATGTATTATTGGTAGAAATTTTGAATATATATATTGCAATCCTAACAGAATTTTATAAGTTTGATCAAGTTAATCTAAGTAAAGTCCATTATGACCTTTGGAATAAATAAAAGTTAAAAGTCAAAACAAGTTAACATAAAATACAATTTTATTAAACTAAAGATCTATTCAAACCTCTCCATTAACTTATAGTTAATCACCATTTTCATTCTATTCTTGGTCCATTCCATTTTCCTTCTCATCAAAACAAATAAGGCACTCTCGATCATGAGCTTTAATAACAGGAATTATGATGATTCCGAGCCTCCGATGTGGCGAAACACGCATGATTCGTTCAGTCTCAACAGCAAGATCTTATTCCTCACCATTGTCACCTTCTCTATCATTATCCTCATAGTCTTGGCTAATCATCTTTACATAAGATTCATCCTTCGTCGCTATAGATCCTCCTTCTTCCAAGACCTCCCCGTCGACGTCTCATCTCAACCGCCTAATCGTGGCCTCGACACTCTTATCATCGCTTCTCTTCCAACGTTTGTGGTTGAAGTCAGCGGTGACTTGACAGCTACGGAATGTCCTGTGTGTCTAAGTTTGTTCAAGGAGAATGATACCGCGAGGATGTTACCGAATTGTAAGCACGTTTTTCACGTGGCATGTGTCGACACGTGGCTCAACACGTGTTCTACTTGTCCCGTTTGTCGAACCGAAGTCGAGCCGAGTAAGAAGCTTGAGCCTGAGCCAAGGGAAGGGCCAGTTGGAGATTTTGCGGCCACGTATGGGACAGATGACAAAACTGGCGGGTCATCAGTTTTGCGGTTAGATTCGTTTTCGAGGACTATGCCAAGGGAAAGATCTTCGAACACTAATGATCATTCTCACGTTGACCAAGATCGTGCATCGGATCTAGAAAGACAATGAATCATCTGAATATAAATCGTTCGTCTTGTCAAATTCATCTATGATATTGTTCATTTTGAATTCAGATTTATTAAGTTTCATGGGCTTCTAATTAAAAGCCAATTGACGATTAGTGGAGAGTCATATCTTCCTTATATACTACTTAGATTTTTTTATATCTTTCAATTGTGGGATATTCTCACATGTCCCTTCAAAATAATGTCTCGTCTAGTTATTAATCTCGATAATATTCCATTTTAGGATCAGTTTTAAGTTAGATTGAGTGGACCTCATTCGGGCCGGACTGATTTCGGTTCGGTGGGGCAACGTGTGTTTATGCTCTGATACCATGTTTGGGTCAAATCGATAATGAATCGAATTGGAGATTGTGGATCGATTATGCTTGTTTGGGTTTAATGGACTAAGTTTCATGGGTTTTCAACTAAAAGTCAACTGATTATTAGTGGAGAGATTCAATCTACTTCTATGTTTATGTTACTAATGTTCTTTTCCAATTATAAATTGTCAGAGGTGAAGGATACAACGAAGATGTTACAGCATTGTAAGCATGTGTTCCACGTGAGTTGCGTTGACACATGGCTCACCACGTTCTCTACTTGTCCCGTTTGTCGAACTGATGTTGAGCCAAGGAAAAGGTTGAACCTGAGCCTAGAGAAGGACCAGCTGGTGTTGGCCACGGTGCACCACCTTTGGATTTGGCGTCTTCATCGGATCATGACAAGGGAAGATCTTGTCACACAAACGTGTAGTGGATCTTGTCACACTTGAATTATGAACCTTTAAATTATACAATGTACTCTTTGTTCATTTTAATTTGGATCTTTAAGTTGTATCTGTAAATATAATGTCACACTTTTTGCATGTAACAGTAAGAAGTACCATTAGTACTAGTACACAAAGGTGTTGTTGTGTTGATGTTTGTTTTTTACTAGCTACATGGGAAAAAAAAAAAAAGAAGAAGAAGCTCGCGTGTGAGGATAAGCAAGAGCTAGAGTTGGAATTATAAAATCTTTGCAAAGTTGTGCTATATTAACATGTTTGTTTACTTCCAAACTGTTTTCAAGTGTCTCCAAACGTTATAACTTTTAAACTCAAACTACACGTCAAGCCATATTATTGGTACAAATTGTATCATCAATAATATCTATTTAGAATTCTTATACAGTACTGACTTACTGTCGAATGTCGACATGTTGTTATGTATTATTTGGTATATATATATATATATATTGCAATCCTAATAGGTTTGATCAAATCTAAGTAACCCTTCAAATTGTGAGTATCTCATATTGTAATACATCAAAGAATAAATAAAAGTTTAAAATCATAACAAGTTAACATAAAATAAAATTTGATTACACAACTAATTAAGATCTTTTCAATCTCTCCACCATTAACTTATAGTTAATTACTACTTCTTTCTGTTCTTGTTCCATTCCATTTTCATTCTTATCGAGACACAAAAACACTCTTGATCATGAGCTCTGACAACAGAAACTATGATCGCGATTTCGATCCCGACCGTCCGATGTGGCGAAACACGTATAATTCTTACAATCTCAACAGCAAGATCTATCTCGTCACCATTGTTACCTTCTCCATCATCATCCTCATCGTCTTCGCTTATCATCTTTACGTAAGATTCGTGCTTCGAAACCATGGATCCTCTTTTCAAGGCCTCTCCGTCGTCTCTCAGCCTCCTAAACGTGGCCTCAACACTCTTATCATCGCTTCTCTTCCAACGTTTGTGGTTGAAGTCAACAATGACTTGGCAGCTACGGAATGTCCAGTGTGTCTAAATTTGTTTGAAGAGAAAGATACCGCGAGGATGTTACCTAATTGCAAGCACGTTTTCCACGTGGCATGCGTCGACACGTGGCTAACCTCGTGCTCTACTTGTCCTGTTTGTAGAAATGAGGTCGAGCCAAGTCCGAAACTTGAGCCTGAGCCTAGAGAAGGACCAGTTGGAGACTTTGCGGCCACGTCTTCATCAGTTTTGCGGTTAGATTCACTTGGGAGGATTTTAACAAGGGAAAGATCTTGGAATATGGATGATCATTCTTGCATTGACCAACATCGTGTATCGGACCTAGAAAGACAATGAATGGTTAATTTGTATATACATTGTCCGACTTTTCAAACCCATCCAAAACTTTTCGTTAGATATTGTTCGTTTTTTATTCAATTGGAGAAAATCTCACACAATTTTTTTCATTTCGGCTTCTTCCCAGAAATGTGATTCTTATGACTTATATATGATCTAATCTTTTAGAGATGTGAGTTTCAGATTGATACCTATATATATACCTATGTTTCATGCATAGTCCTTAAAGTTTTGTTTCTGAAACTCAAGCCTTTTGTATGTGTATATATAACGGCAATTTTTTTTTTTTTAATGTTACTGTATAAAACCTAACATTATAGAAAGTCGACCGTGTGAAAAGAGAAAATAAAAGTGTTGAACTTATGATAAACAATTGAGACAATTTTTGTAACATATTTTCAAGATGTGTCTATGTCGAAGACTTGTGTTCAAGTCAATTATGTGGTCCCTCACACGTATCTTACACTTTAAACCTCACACGTTTAAATCTTTTAATTTTCGTATTTTCTTGACTATGGACATTTTTTTACAAAAGAAAATCTTATAGCATTTTGGACATTTTCACATTAATTTAGTCATATATTATCGAGACATGTGTAATACAATCCAAGTTTAGTCAACAATTGTGAAATTTCTAAACCCACTTGAAAGTTCAGCTATCTTCCAACCTTTTCTTCGAATTCTATATACTACGTTTTTCTTCAACCACCAACTAAAGTATAACCTTTGGAAAACTCTTAGTGTGAAATTTCAAAAGTCCTATATTCCTTATATAATACATCGGAAGTTAGTAACCATTTCTGTTTACTTTCCTTCTTCATCTACCGACTAAAGAAGAAGAAAAAAAAGGTAGATTCACAATGGGCTCAGACGATGACAGAGATCATCATCGATGGTTCGACTCAGACCACCACTCCTTCTGGCCTACTCCCTCTTCTCATGATCTCAACAGCAGAATCATGTTAGCCGCTCTCCTTTCTTTATCTGCTGTTATTATTGTCGTCTTCAGTCTTCATCTTTATGCAAGGTTCGTTCTACGTCGCCGTAGACAAGCTTTCCGGGGACTGCCCGTTGTATTCCGTCACCCTTTTCAGCTCCCGAAACGCGGCCTTGACCCCACAGTCATCGCTTCACTCCCTTCTTTCACCGTTGGAGTCAGGGAAGACCTGACGGCTGGTAATGAGTGTGCAGTGTGTCTAAGTGTTTTGGAGGAGCAAGATACCGCGAGAGAGCTTCCGAATTGCAAACACGTATTCCACGCGGACTGTGTTGATACATGGCTCACCACTTGCTCTACTTGTCCCATTTGTCGGACTGAAGTTCAGCCAAGGCCGAGACTTGAGCCTGAGCCAAGAGAAGGACCAGTCGGCGATGGTGCTGCACCAACTGCCCCACCCTTATTGGAGGAAGTCAGGCTAAACTTTTCAGCGGAAGGAGCGGCATCATCATCAGATAATAAACCAGTAGGGTCTTCGGTTTCAAGGTTAGATTCATTCCGGAAGATCTTAACCAGGGAAAGATCTTCGAACAGAATCAATCATTCTTGTGTTGATCAAGATCGTGTAACGGATCCCGAGAGACATTGAGTCGACATAGAGATATACATATAATGCATATAAATCATACATAAACCAAAAATCTTTGATTCATACTAAACCCTCCTTTCTTTTTGTACTCAAGACTGTTTTTTGGATACTTTGCTTAATGGAACACTATATATATATATATTACTTAAAAGTTACATATTTATACCAATCTAATGTCTGATGCCTTTCTAGTTAACTCTTCACAGTGGTAAGACCATACAGAGCTAAATATCAGGGCTTCATCATAGATGCAGAACCATTTGAATTACATACAATTGAGATGAATGAGGAATACAAAAAGGTTACCTTCAAATCAGCAAGTGGTAGCTACAGATGGCGATTTATCAATGTCATGGTCACAATATGGCCTAAAATGATGAAAGGCAACGACCAGCTACTAAATATCCTTCTTGCTTGGCTCAAATCTGAGTATTCTTGTGCAGTTGTTCCTTGCGTTGAAGTAGCCTGCGCGAGATTGCCATTGCTCACTCTCCTACTATTACTACACACCAAAATGTCAAAACCATGAGTGTGTTTTCATCTTTGAAAGAGGTAATAAGTAATTTGGTTACAGAAAAACAATCCTATGGAGCATGGGAAAAGATGGTTGGTATTACAAGTTCTTGTTCTATGGTTCTGCAGAAACTACTATTATTTAGCTAAGATCAAAAGAAATTCTTCAGGGCAATGGAGAAACTTCACCCTTCTAAAGTCAGAAACTAATGAAAACGGCTAAATTAAGAATTTCACTCGAAACCCATCAAACTCGGAATCATTTATAAATTCCTTAAAGAAACCTCAATCCAATCAAAACGGATCCAAAACAGCCAGAAGCAGAGCTATTCAAGATTTCACTCGAAACCCATCAAACTCGGAATCATTTCTAATGAAGAAGAGCTATTCACGATTTCACTCAAAACTACCAACCATCTTCTAAAATCTCGAAAACGAATCGATCAAAGATTGATTGAAACGCCTGAAACTAACACAAATGTGCATATTACTTAGTTACCTTGAAGGAAAGTTGCATGCTCCTTGACCTGAAAAAACACAAAGATTGAGAAATTGATATCAACATTCAACATTCAACATTCCACTGCAAAACCAATTCAAAATCCAATCGCATTAACAAGAACCAAAGACTAAGATTCAACATCCAACACTCTAATTCCAAAATCGAATCGCATTTCCGAGAACTAAAGACTAAGATTTTTCACACTGTCCTATAAACTTACTAGGATCTAGAGAAGTAAGAGCAGCATTGTTACTGAAATCGCAAGTTTCATCAGCAGGTCCATTCTTCAAGTAATAGCTATTGAAAACGAACGAAGCCATCTTCAACACATCCGCCGGATCGTAACAAGCTCCGCCTTGCTGGATTTCGGAGCAATCGGTGCCTCCAGGACCACAAGCCCAGTTAACCGCCGTTTGGAGTGCAGAATCCTCCGCGTTGTTCTTCGCTACGCACCAGAGATCCGTCTGTAATTGCGCAGTCGCCACAGTGATGAGTAGAGTGAGATTTATTAGGAAACAGCGAGATCGAGAAGGAGTGTGAAAGATCATTTTCCGACAGATAGAGAGATCGGAAGTAAGTAACGACGGAGGATTTTGTAGTCGGAGTTAGATCGGAGAAGAAAGATCTAACGGTTTCTCGAAGAGGACGAAGAAGAGTGTGAATCTGTAAGCACGAACTTTCTTAGTCAACAATAATAGTCACCAAAGTTGAGTATTATAACAAAATTATCAAATTATATTAATCTCTTAGTATTTTGAACACTATTAAAATTATACCAAAAAAACTCAAAAATTCTTTTGGTGAGTTAATACACACAAAAGTTGAGTATTTTTGCAAAATTACCAAATTATATCAATCTCTTAATATTTTAGACACAGTTAGAGATCATACTAAAAAAAACTCAAAATTTTTTTGGTGAGTTAATACACACAGATTGATATAATTTGGTAATTTTACAAAAATACTCAACTTTTGTGTGTATTTACACACCAAAAGAATTTTTGAGTTTTTTTTGTATGATCTCTAACGGTGTCCAAAATATTAAGAGATTGATATTATTTGGTAATTTTGCAAAAATACTCAACTTTTAAGTGTATTAACTCACCAAAAGAATTTTAGAGTTTTTTTGGTCTGACCTCTAATGGTGTCCAAAATATTAAGAGATTAATATAATTTGGTAATTTTGCAAAAATATTCAACTTTTGTGTGTATTAACTCACCAAAAGAATTTTTCGGTTTTTTTTTGTATGATCTCTAACGGTGTCCAAAATATTAAAAGATTGATATCATTTCGTAATTTTGGAAAAATACTCAACTTTCGTGCATATTAATCCACCAAAAGAAATTTAGAGTTTTTTGGGTATAATTCTAATGGTGTCCAAAATACTAAGAGATTGATATAATT
>OVAP01005557.1:0-12891 GCA_900406295.1 Aurinia saxatilis | reverse complement strand
TACGGCATAGAAAACACTTTGTTGTCTTTTTGAAGCTTCTCTTTTTTCTAACGAATCGCTTGCGCCTGAATTTGTTGAATTTGCCCTGAGACAATCTTCTGAAGCTGTTATGCTTGCCTCTGGTATTACACGAGCAGCTTTTCTTGGATTTTGAACATTTGATTGATAGATCCGGTCGAGCACATATTCTCGATAGTTGTTTTGATTTATCCATGAACTCCATCCAAAACTCCTTTTGCTTGCATAACTTGTCTAGCGTCCGGAAGACGTACCGTTGGATTTGACCTATTGATATTTCTTTGATGGTTTGGCCCTGGTCTCTAATATAGAGCTTCGTTTGCTGACTTAAATAGTCATCAATGGAAGAGAGATAGACATGCTTCAAGCTAGGATTGTTAAGTCCGTTGAGGGCATAGTATCTCTGTATCTGCCTTTCGAAATGTTAACGTCCAAATCCCACGACAAATTACTAGAGAGGAGTTAATTCGTTGATTACCAGAATTTTGGATAACAAGCTATGAAAAACTACACCAAGCTTCACAATTCAACCACCGGTCCAGACGTCCGAACCTACCAAGAGATGAGAACCCACCATAGTCCATATCCTTAGAAAACATGGAAACTTCCTTTGTACCATGAGGTTCATGACTGTGGAGGGGGTCAAGACGCCAGAGTTTAACTTTTCGCTGTGTTATCTTTTTACTTTAGGAGGACAAGGTTTATTGATAGATCGGGTTCAGACAGAGGTTTCCTGACTTAACTCTACGACTGATGCAACAAAAAAAAGTCATAATATATAAGCTACTGCATTTTCAGCGAGCTGTATCTTATTCCTTTTAAAAATACTCTGTTCTTATACCCTTTGCTTACTTAACAAATTATAGAACCCGTCAAAGCTGTAATTAAATCTCGAACAACAGTTGGCACATCGAATAAATTCATAAAACCTTGCGTTTTTTTAGTACAAGAAAAGAAGGACCAGAGATGCAATTGTTACATGAAGTAGTGCAAGTGAAGCAGATTTGGTGGCTCCGTTCTTCTTCCCTGTAGGTCTGGTCATGGAATCACCTCCATAAACACCTCTTGCCCTGCCTATCTGCGAAATTCCATCAGCTGTCGTGCTATCGGTTGCTCTGACGACTGCAACAACAAAAGAAAAGTGAGTTAAAAATCTATGTATAGCTTGTGAAGCTCTTTCACAAACATTGAAGCAACTTGCCTTTGTGGACAGCTTTGGCTGTTTTGTCTGAACAGCATTGAAGTTCTTCAGCAAAAGCAAAGGCGATGAAGAAGATGCTGACAGTGATGAGCAACAAATCTCTATAGTATCTCTTCATGTCACACAATTATGAAAAGGTTCTGTAGAGGAAGATTGATTTCTTTCAAAATTGTTTGGAGATGATTTGTGAGTTAACCACGGAGTATCAGAATATATAGGACTATATCTGCAAGAGAGATGAAAAACTTAAGGTGGAAGATTACAACTCAGAAACAGAACAAAGAATGTAGAATCTAATGAAAAAATGTAAAAGCAGCAAGGCATTGTCGGGTGAATTTGATTCCCACACCTGACCTGTTTGTTTCACTTTTCATAGTTTTCTCTTATCAAGATAACCAAAAAGTTTCTTTGATTATTCGGTTTGTGGCAATGAATGGGGAAGGAATATGTACTTCGAATGAAAAATCAGGTCTCTTTTGGTAAATAGCTGGTTCACAAATAATCATTTCAACTCTTTGTTTACCAAGCGTGGTCTTATGGTAGAAAAGATGGCGGGATAAGATGTAAACTAGCTTTTCCTTCCTCTTGGGTACAGTTTTAATTCCACTGTCCCATTTGTATGGTTTTGGATTTGGTTATGATATATCTCGGTTTAAAGGTTTTCCTCTCAGTTAATTGGATTTATTATCATAATTTAATAAATTAATTAATAGGTATATGCAGTCTAAGAAGGCTAATGATATTACAAATAAAGATTGTGTAACAATTTGATATGAAACAGTAGCTTGTGTTGTTTAACGATGAGCAAAAATAAATATGAGGTGTCTCAGCTGTACTTGCTACTAGGTGAATACCTTTATTTCGTTATAACGATATATAAGGGAAAAAAAGGTTTTATTTCGTTAANAAATAAATATGAGGTGTCTCAGCTGTACTTGCTACTAGGTGAATACCTTTATCTCGTTATAACGATATATAAAGGAAAAAAAGTTTTATTTCGTTATAATTTTCTTTTAGAATATTTAGGGGTATATTGGATCATGTTTTTAGAGTGATTTTATGTAATTTGACAAATTCAATATTATTGGAACATGTATTTTATTAAATCTTTTAAAAATCAGTGTTGTCGGACTAGTGATTTTAACAAATACCATCAAATTTTGTGTTATCAGAAATATTTTTATCATTTGGTTTTAAGGGGGTGTATTGGATCAAGTATTTGGAGTGATTTTGTGTGATTTGATAAATTCAGTGTTATTGGAACATGTATTTTAAAAAACCTTTTAAAAATCAGTGTTATTGGACTAGTGATTTTAACAGACACTATCAAATTCGGTGTTATTGGAAATATTATAATGATTTGGTTTTAAGTGATTTTAGAGTGTTTTGGATGAGTTTTTTTAGTTAAAAATGGAAATACTCAAATCACATGGTTTGAGGTGGAATTTGAGGTGATTTCATTAAAACTCTTCCAAATGAAATCATCAAAACTCTCCAAAACCTCATTAAATATCAAACCATTTCAAACTCATGATCCAAATACACCGCCAGAGATGTTTTATTTTAATATTTAAGGTGTCTCCTATTTGTAGATAATATAAAAACAAATTGATAATCATTTTTCACAACAATACTATATATCTTTCACAATGTTTAAATCTTGGTAGTTCCACTATATTACAAAGAAAAGTAGTTATGAGAATATCACTTCAAACCATACAAACTTAGCAACTTGTGAGTGTGAGTGACAAATGGAGTATTATTAGGAAAGATGAAAAGAAAAATAGGGAAAATTACATAGCTAACCTCGAAGGTTGCAACCATTAACACTTTAAACCCTGAGATTTTTTGCGTTACACTTTAAACATCGAAGGTGACACAAGTCACATTAAATCCTTAAAGTAAGATTTTTGTTATGCGCCGCCTTTTTTATTAACGGAACTGTATTTTTTGTTTTTTTAATGTAAAAAAATAAAATAAATTCAAAGAAAATANAACACTTTAAACCCTGAGATTTTTTGCGTTACACTTTAAACATCGAAGGTGACACAAGTCACATTAAATCCTTAAAGTAAGATTTTTGTTATGCACCGCCTTTTTTATTAACGGAACTGTATTTTTTGTTTTTTTAATGTAAAAAAATAAAATAAATTCAAAGAAAATAAAAAAATTTCAAAAAAAAATCAAAAAAATCAAAAAATAAATCAAAAAATAAAAAATTCAAAAACATTTAAAAATTGAAACTTAAAAAATTCAAATTAAAAATAAATAAATAAATTATTTAAATATATATATATATATATATATTAATATTGTAATTTTAAATGTTTGTATTATTCCTATTAAATCTAAAGAGAACGAAAAATTTTCAGTCTTCTTTATTCTCTTATTCCTTATTTCTTTGTTACAGAGATGTTGATTCCAAAAAATTGCATCAGCTGTGAAATACAAATTGGTACAAATTTCTTTCACTTCCACCAATTTATCCCAACTTTATGCATTCTTCACAAAACCTATTGACAGATCTCTTGATTATTTTTGTTAGGGTTTGTGAAGAATGTATGAAGTTGGGGATAAATAGGTGGAAGTGAAAGAAATTTGTACTTCATAACTGATGCAATTTTTTGGAATCAACATCTTTGTAACAAAGAAATCAGGAATAAGAGAATAAAGACGATTGAGAATTTTTGTTCTTTTTTCTTTCTTTCTTATCTTTAGATTTAATAAGAATAATACAAACATTAACAAAATACAATATTAATTTTTTAATTTTTTTTTTCAATTTTTAAATTTGAATTTTTCTAGTTTCGAATTTTGAATTTTTCGAATTTTTTTAAATTTTTCTAAGTTTCTTTGAGTTTTTTTATTTTTTTACATTAATAAAAAATAAAAAATATTGTTCCGTTAACGGAAGTTACTGTTCTGTTAATAGAAATGGCGGCGCGTAACAAAAACCTTACTTTGAGGGTTTAATGTGATACTTGTGTTACCTTCGATGTTTAAAGTGTAATGCAAAAAGTCTCAGGGTTTATAGTGTTAATGATTGCCACCTTCGAGGTTTTCTATGTAATTTTCGCAAGAAAAATATAGTCAATGATTTGAGATGCGGATCATCAATTATTTAAAACTATGAAAATATCAATATTTATAGCTAGATAGCTCACTGGATTTATGGTTGGTCCCTACACAGTTCGGATCCCACTGCAAATCAAGTAGCGGTCAGCATTACAACAAGTGTTAAAGGAACACCGATACCAATCTTATATTGCTCGGAATGGGCCATCTTGGTTACGTCAACGCTTATACTTAGAAAGTTTGAGTTTTTTTTTGTTCACTTTTGTTACATGCCTAGTGGTTGGGTGACTTTGATCTATTGTAAGCTTTGGGCCATACCATTATTTTTGAATAATATCATTTTGAGACAAAAACAGAAAAAGATTTTTTTGCACGAATATTATTTATCTAGATATAAAATAAAACAAAAATAAGAATCAATATTGAAAGTTCAAACTATGTACAATCCACTCATCGACATACCACTTTTTCTCATTAAACAAGCAATATCAAAATATATATTTTAGAAAATGTTTATTTTTATTTTTAAGCTTTAAATTTTTTTTCCCAAAATAAAAATGTATCGAGGGAAACTTGTTTTCCTAGAACCGAACATCAAGGGATATCTCTAAATGATATGTAGTACCAAATGAACATAATTTTAAGAACTGAGACAAGAAGAAATTCCCAATAATGTTGGTGACTGATGCGGCTCATGCGGGCTTGAAACATTCTAAACTATGGGTGAGAAGTCCATATTATTTAACACACACAAGTAACCATATTAATGTCACAAACATAAAACTTGACAATCCCTAAAATATTACAAAACCATAACTTATAAAACATACCGTATTTTTTAAGTGAAAGAAAGGTAACCAAATCTGAATCTATCAAGCCATGTTGTAGGCTCAGGAAACCACATTACAAGTATGAATACACTTTTCTTTTAATAATTGAACATCGTAATGGTTCTCATCTAGTATTATTGTGAGCGGTGTATTTTTAATTAGGCCAAAAATATTTAATTTTATTTAAAAAAAAAAATTATTTAGATAAAGCTTTATTATGTAATTTTTACATAGGTTATTTGGGTGGAGTTTTGGTTCTCGTCATGTCATATTGTTATAGAGTTATAAAGGAGGTGTGTTTAGAATGATGTTATGAATTATGGATAGGAAATATATATATATATATATATGTTTTGGTTATTTAATTATTATTAATAACCATCACTAATATCAATGAGGACATATGTCATCCTCATAATGAGCCACTTGTCCTTGTCATGAAGAGTGTCATTCTCTTTTATATAGTAGACTAGAGAAAATTCGTGCGTTGCACGGGAAAATAATTTTTTATGCTCTTATCATTTTTTCAATAGTTATTATTCATTACACTTATATAGGTTTGATTATTCAAACATGGGTAGAATGTTTACCTAAGCAAAATTCATAAAAATTATCTATAATAAATCTCAATTGGTTAATACTTTTTGTTTATATTAAGACATTCAATATTGTTTGATTTTCTATTTTGCATAAAACATATATTTCAAATTTAGTATTACACTTTTATTTTAAACAATCACTACTACACTATCATTTTAAACAATCACTACTAAAAGTATTAATTTTGGAGAAAATAATAAGTTTTAATGGACACATGCATGTCATTTTTCTAGGTGACATATGACAGTTTCTCAAAGCTGTTTTGAAAAAAAATCTAAAATATTATATAAGATTGTATATCGTGGTTTATGCAATCAAATTTACTTTATTAAATTAAAAGATTGATCCTCCAAATGCGATTTTAGAATACTAATAATTCGGTTAACGACCGATTTAATTTTATTTGAACATATGCATAAACAAATAAAATTTATGTAATAATTTGATTTGAAATAATAGTACGTGTTGTAAAATAATGTAAAACTAGATTACTTTTCCGCACCTTGTGTGGGCTACAATTTGAATTGTAATATCTTAATAAATGAAAACATGGCTATTGTTTAGTACCTGAAAAATTCATAAAATTGAAGAAATGACAGAAGTTCTTAATTTTGAATACTGAAAAATGTAAACTATGATAGATTATCAAACACTTCTTTGAAGACGACATTAGTTGTTGTTTTCTGTACCTTTCCATCTTTGTCTGTTATTAAAATTTTAATACCTGATCTCGACTTCACTCTTGAAAGTGCAACATATAGTTGTCCATGAGAGAACACTGGCCTAGGTAGAAACAAACCTACACGTTCAAGGGATTGTCCTTGACTCTTATTAATCGTCATTGCAAATGCCAATGCCACAAAAAACTGTCTTCGTCTCATGTTGTAAGGTAGCTTGCTATCCGTAGGAGTCACAAACATCTTAGGAATCAGAACAGTATTATTTTCCAATGACTGGTTCCCACTGATTATCCTAGCTTGAAGGACATGCTTTGTCATTTGAAGAATAATAAGTCGAGTACCATTACATAATCCACCTTTTGGATCAATATTCCGAAGACACATGACAGTAGCACCAACCTTTAACTTCAGTTTATGCTATGGTAATCTAGGAAGATCGACCCTGTTAAGAATTTCTACTGGGTAATTCACTTCGTTATTAGGTCCTTTTGATGCTGGTGAAAAGCTATCAGCGCTCAAATAATATTTTTTTATTACCTGTGATTTTTAAAACAGCATTGATTCAAAACATTACCTTTCAAGCTACTAAATAGATATATTCATAGTACAGAGTTTATTTAATGTGGAAAAATTGAAAAACGTTAGGTTTTAAAACAGACATATAAAATGAAAATAATGTGTTAAATTTAAAATTCGAGCAAGATAATTTTCATACTATGCCAAGTTGGAAGAAAAAAACATTTACCTGGTAACTTCTCAGCATGTACTTGTTAATAAGGTACACGTCTTCATTTGTAGGGCATAGAATTGCTTTGTCTGCAAATAACTTAGGATCACTTGATCCAGTAAAGTTTTTCCCGTAAACAGCTTCAACAATACTCTCAATTGGATCTTGAGATTTAGTTATAAGCAAATCCTCTGGAATATCGATGTCAACAATTCCGTCATTTGGTTCATTTACCTTGCCTTTCCCAATATCTAGAATCCAGTCCGAGTACTCCTTAAGTTGAACAGCCTCAATATAAGTTTTAACAGCTCTTAACCTCATGTTCTTCGTTAAAGTTAGTAATATGCAATGGTCCCGAAGATCGGATGACTTTATAGCCGCAAAAACTATCTGACATCTTCCACCACCATTGATGACGGGTATAATTTGTCTAAAATCTCCTCCAAAAACAACAGCTTTGCCTCCAAAGGGTAGATTACTCTGCTTTCTATTAATATCACGCATTGAACGATCCAAATTTTCAAAACAATGCGTACTTATCATTAGAGCTTCATCCCAAACTATAAGACTTGCATGGTTCAGTAATTCGGCGAGATCAGAACCTGGTTTGATGTTACATGATGTTGAATCATCTGGATTTATTGGAATTTTGAACCTTGAATGGGCTGTCCGACCACGTGGTAACCAAAGTGCAGCAATTCCACTTGAAGCAGTGTTCATTACAATCTTACATTCTGATCTTAGGGCTGACGAGATTAAGTTTCAGATGAATGTTTTTCCAGTTTCACCAAAACCATTGACGAAAAATAATCCACCCTTGTTTCTTCTAACTGCATCTAAAATTGTTTGGAAAAACACCTCTCTACTCATCGGTAACCATCCCCATCAATTTATTATACTCCTTAAGTTTAGCCTCTTTGTTGTAACTTTTCTCATTGTCTATTAGCCGGTTTCCGTGGTAACTCTCGAAATCATCTGGTTTGGGCATTTTACTCCATTTAGACAATGACTTTCCAGCATTGACTAAGATATTTTCAATATCACGGAGTACAATATGTTTTAGCTCACCCTGAGATAAAACTAAATATGCAGCACTATATAAAACAAAATTAAAATATAGATGAAATTCTTAATAATATAAATTAGTAACTCAAATTTAAGCACAGTTAGAGTACTATAAGATTGAATCTTACTCGGATTTCCACTATTCAGCCTCAATGTGTAGAGTATATCTTCAGTTAAATATTCCTAAATTTTTTCCCAAACTAATTTTGGCTGTGAGATACAATTAAGGGTTTTGTACAAAAAAAAACTCATGAACTTATTATTGTGCAAGTTAAACATATGAACTCCGGAATACCCTGCAATATAGCCCCTAGCGAATTATGTGTTGTTTTAACATTAAAATTATTACACAAGTCTGGTCGAACACACCACCTCTGTGGCAATATGAGAGAACAGTAACCAATTTGCCAAGTTAATTTTTGTTGTTCAACATACGTATATTTAGTTATATTATTTTGAACAGCCAATTTTTCAAAGAAAAACTAAACAAAACACATCTTATTATATTTAGGAAAATTAGGGTTTAGGCTTAAACTCTTTTTAGGATTAGGGTTTGATATTATAGTTTAGGGTTTATAGTTTTAAGTTTTATGGTTTTGGATTTTCAAATTAAGTGTAAGGTTAGGGTTTAGGCTTAGGGTTAGGGCTTAAGTTGTATGGCATTAGGGTTTAAAATTTTAAGGTTTGGGGTTAGGGTTTAGGATTATTAGGGTTTTATGTTTTAGAGTTTAGGTTTTAGAGCTTTAGGGTTTAGTATATTAGGGTTTAGTTTTAGGGTTTAGGGTTAGAATTTAGGTTTTTTTTATAATTAGGGTTAGGGTTTTGAATTAAAGGTATGGTTAGGGTTTTAAATTAGGGTTATGGTTAGGGCTTAGGGTTACGGTTTGGGGTTAGGGATATGGCTTAGTGTTAAGGCTTAGGGTTAGAGGGTTAGAGTTAGGGTTAGGGCTTAGGGTTAGAGTTAGGGTTAGGGATTAGGCTTAATGTTAGGGCTAGAGCTAGGGTTAGGGATTAGGGTTAGGGTTTAGAACTTAGGGTTCAATTTTTTATAATTAAGGTTAAGGCTTAGGATTAGGGTTTTGAATTAAACGTATGGTTAGGGTTTAAAATTAGGGTTAGGGTTTAGGGTTTAGGGTAAGGGATAAGGCTTAAGGTTAAGGCTTAGGGTTAGAGTTAGGGTTAAGGCTTAGGGTTAGGGCTTAGGGTTAGAATTTTAAGGTTTAAGGTTAGGGTTAGGATTATTAGGGTTTAATATTTTAGTGTTTAGGTTTTAGGGCTTTAGGGTTTAGTATATTAGGTTTTAGTTTAGGGTTTAGAATTTAGAGTTATTTTTTTATATAATTTATGTTAGAGCTTAGGGTTTGGGTTTTAAATTAAACATATTAATTAGGGTTTATGGTAAAAAGAGTGTTAACCCTAAAACATAACCTTATGCCCTAAAAAAGTAAAGCCTAAACATTAACCCTAAACCTAACCCTATATGCTAAAATACTTAACCCGACAGCCCTACATCTAAACACTAACACTAACCCTAAACCATAATATACTAAACTCTAAAACCCTAAAACCTAAACACTAAAATATTAAACCCTAGTAATCCTAAACCATAAAGCTAAATCTTAAAAGTTTAAACCTTAATGTCATACAACATAAGCCCTAACCCTAAACCTTAACCTTAAACCTAAACCTTAAACTTAAAATCCCAAACCATAAAACTTAAAACTATAAACCCTAAACTATAAAATCAAACCCTAATCCTAACAAAAGTTTAACCATGAACCATATATGTTGTTAGATCTATGGAATTAATGGGTTGTTAAGTTAGTAACTGGATATAAATAGGTATGTGTAGAAGAATTTCCTCCTAATAATGTCTTAAAGCCTAAACTAGAATTGATCACCTAGTTTTTGTTCATAGGACTCCCTATTAAACGAAAGTGTAGTAGGATTTCTGAAACCTTATTGATGCAGCATCATCTACCTATAAAGTACTTGCCGTGCAAACAACGTGATACAGACATTTTTGCCTTTTTCCTCTTTTTACGTTTTGAGTAATTTCTATTATTATGTTTACTTTTCTAGTTAGGTTTAGGCTTTAGCCTCTCATATTTAAACAATGTAATTGACGATGAGAAGAGACAGCTATTATTGATATTGATATAAACTAGGATTTTATACTCTTTTGCCTTGTGAAGAATTGATTCAATTCATCTAAGCAAGAAGTTGGTCTTAAGAGTTGATTGAATTCCTCTTAATCGATCCAAGTAGGTCTCAAGAGAATTCAACCCCTCTTGATTGAGCTACACGCTAGCTTCTAGGTCTCAAGAGTCTCACAAACTTTTGATTCATCCTCAAGTTAGTTTTATCTAGGTTATACGCTGCGCCAGGTTGGTATCAGAGCTAAGCGACGTTTCCTACCGATGGACATGTCAAAGAAATTTTTTTTACCCACCGAAGCGGAGCTACTAGTTGGCCTTAAGGAACATATTTAACAACTTCGCACGGCGGTGCAAGATCTTGTTATACGTGTACAACCTCGTCGTGTACAAGTCAAACGCCTCTTTGACGATGAAGTGGAAAACGATGACAAAGGTCTGTCCAACGAAGCTTCTAATGATGAAGTTAATGTCACGGACGATGACAATGATGAGAGACAAGGCGATAAAAAATCTTTTGGCCATCAAACCGGTGAGCCAATTTATGACGTGTATGATGACGATGACATAGACCTAATCGATCTCGAGAGAGTGGTCAATGCAAAGGTAATATTCGATGACCCAATCTATGATACGAAAACGACAACTCTTTTTCCAAAGTCAAATATCAATGTATCAATATTTTCACATGAATATTTGGTCACAAGTGTTGATGTTACATGGAAATTTTATTTTACGGATGTACATCCTCTTTTACAAAAAAAATTTGTACAAATTGTTTGGATAGAAATTGTTTTTGGGATGGCTAGTATGTTTCATGTAAACGAAGCTCACATTGTAGAGATAGAATCAGAACGTCTTCTTCTCTTGGATGAAAAAGACAAGGATATGTTTTTGGCTTTTAAGAAGCAACATGGGAATGGTGGTGCATGGAGAAAGGATTGTCCTCGACAAATCAATCGGAAGCCACATGATCGTGATCGTTACCAAACACATGCATATCTGGATCATGTTTTCTCACACAGAAATTTTGTTCCCACCAGTAGTGGTTCGAATAATGATCTCACGGGTGTGAAGTTACTGCAAGCGAATGTGCATCTTCAACGATTGGAGCAAGATCTCAAACGTTACATGAGTGGTATATCTCTTTCTGAGCAACATGCGTTGAAATATATAACTACTAAACTTCACGGTGGTTTTGTCTTCAAACAAGAGAAGATCATACTGCCAAAACGTGAGTTAAATTGGTCACATCAAAATATTTGTTTGTTAAACAAGAGATATGAGGCAGATTTGGTACAAAGTGAAAGCAAGATGTTTGNGTTACTGCAAGCGAATGTGCATCTTCAACGATTGGAGCAAGATCTCAAACGTTACATGAGTGGTATATCTCTTTCTGAGCAACATGCGTTGAAATATATAACTACTAAACTTCACGGTGGTTTTGTCTTCAAACAAGAGAAGATCATACTGCCAAAACGTGAGTTAAATTGGTCACATCAAAATATTTGTTTGTTAAACAAGAGATATGAGGCAGATTTGGTACAAAGTGAAAGCAAGATGTTTGAAACAAGAAAATTTTGTGTAAGCTGTCGAGAAGGAGCATCTCATGTTCTTCTTCTTGTCTTGGGTCCAGAGGTTTTAATGTGTTTATCAACTGACTTGCTATATTTTAGAGTCATGGCGAAANTTTATCAACTGACTTACTATATTTTAGAGTCATGGCGGAAGTCTTGAGCTCACACCACCATCAATGGAGCTTTCATCGGAAGAAGAAAAAGTTATTGGTGTTGTTGTTGTGGGATGCTTTCTATGGCAATGTGGAGTACTTAGATAGAGTTTTGGGCTTATTTATAAGACACAATGGCATGCCAGCTAATCATATTCGTCACATATGTTTCGGGTTTCGGAGACGAAACTATTTAGAGAGTGGCATAAAAGAGTTTTGGAAGCAAGACACTTATCTTACAATGAGTGGCTTAACAAGTGGAGGTTTTATGGTGAACACCAAGATTAAAAGGACGATGGAGTTTATGAATTTCGGTTTTGGAAATGAAGAATCAACAAGACTATCCTCTTCTTTTCAAGGTGATTGCTTAACTTTTATTTTTCTCTTCAAAGATTCCACTACGGACAGATTTCATGTGCGAAATATTAGTTATGAAAGTAACATAATTCAGTTGTTATTACCGCATCCACATATTGCCGTGTCGTTTTGGAGTTCGACTTTCTCTGGTGTATGCTCTTCCGTTGTTCTCACTCCTTCACGCGGATTGTTGCAAAGTTTATTGTGTGGAAACATGTTGATTATCGAGTTCATGTTCATAGTAATAACGTGAAGTGGTATCTTGTGAGGCCGTGTTTTGTACGACATATTGGATATGGTGATCTATTGTTGTTGTTGCGACGATTTTGTGGCCCACAACCACATGTTACGTGTTCAGCGATATCACGGTCCTTTATATGTTCATATCCAATGTGTGGGAGCTTTGGTTCGATAAATTCGTTGATATGCTTATCTTCCTCCATCTATACCCGA
>OVAP01005556.1:0-12893 GCA_900406295.1 Aurinia saxatilis | reverse complement strand
CATGTTTGAGTCATACAGTGTGATTTCAGGACAACTTTCCTTCAGGAGATTGGCGTGACATGAGGGTGGATTGATGGAGAGGATTTAGATGGAAAGGAAATCTATTAGGAGGGAGAGAGAGTAGAGATTTGAATCAAGATCAGATGAAGAGGAGTGAGGCCTCTGCGACCGAGAAATTTGGAAGAGAGGAGGAGGGTGGTTGAGTGACAAGGATGATGGTGGAGGAGATGCCCTTTGTATTCTCAGTTGTGAGACTTAAAGAGAGACATCAAATTAGATAGGATTTATTTTTTTATTATATTTCATCTCTTAATCATCTTTTTCACAAAAATTTGTAGATTAAACAAGAAGAATAACTTTCACCATTCGAAGGTTTAAACATAGATCGGTTTAGATTTAGGTTGAATGTTAGGCCATCCACAACTGACAGAATATCTTTAACCAAGTATATATCAATATATGTAATATAATTTATTTACAGAATTAACTTTTAAAGAATAAAACAAAACCAACCAATAAGACATGGACACAGGTAGATTATGTCTCTTAAAGGAGGTCTGAAAAGCCTATGTACAGACACAAGTCTCATTCTCTCTCTTCCAATTTACCAGTTTTTATTAGTTTTTTAATCTAAAGACATTAGAATAAGCTGTCCTTTGAGGATGGCCTTAGAGGTTCTATTTTACTTATTGTACTATAATGTTATACTGCTTTATATATATATATGTTTGGTTATTTTCACGTTCTATTCTATTTTATTGCAAGTCGCGTGATCCACTATTATATGACGATATCTTGACACAGGATATACTCATGTATGTGTTGGAAAGAATAACAAACATATTAAGCAGAAATAAGGAAAAGGAAACGGATTAAGTCAAGGTTGTTGTATACTATTCTATTTCACATATTTTGTAGTCGTACTACAAAATCTCATATAGAATAGTCTAGGTTGTTCAATTTTACTCAACTTTGCATATTGAATACAAAGTCGAATGATAGTTCTCCGTGTTCGAATGTGCATACATAACACATAGAACATTTTCATAACTTTTGGCGCATTTGATATATATGTATATATATTAAAAAATTATATTGGTTTAACATAAGTTTATGGTTTGTTGAGTACTCGGAAAGGATGACGGGAAGTAGAATCATATTGATGGGGATTTAGTTTTCACCCAAAATATTCCTGCAAACGCACAAGTCATGCAGTAGTATTTAGGGATCGTATCCACAAGAAAAGGGTTGTTACGCTGCAAACTTATGAGATTTAGATTGAGCTAAGATGCAAATATGATTTTTGTGGGTTTTTATCGATCGATTGATATAGTCGTTCGATCGGTTGAAATTTTTTTTGATGAAATCTATGAATCTACTGATGCAAAATGAAAACGGTTTGAATGCAGTTAATCTAAATGTTGGGAATAAGGTATTTCTTTAGAGACACGGGTCAGATTATTCTGATTTGTAAATAACCTTCGTATTGACTTATTCCTAACTTAACCCCATTCAAACATAAAGCACATGACCTCAACAAAGGGGCAGTCATGATTTCTACTAAAGGATTGATACGTTAACCATACACATGGTCCTCTAATCGAGATCCTACGTGTACAGCTTATCATTTACGTGTCTGATCTTTTGCCTAATGGTGTTTTAGCAAAGAGAATCTATTATGAAAAGCTAGATGATCAAGCTAACAATTCTCAGTTAATGCTAGCAAATATAAAGTTCTTTCAAATGACCGGTAAAAAATCTATCTACCAAACCATGCAACTATGAAAACCTTGATCCCAACGATCAAATTACTATACCATAGATGAAAGAACCATGAAGAGCAAAACGACCATGCAATAAATAGAAATAGGGGTTAAAATACAAGAGATTATCTCCCCTAGCAACTACAAAAATGAAAACAATAAAAAGCTTTAAGAGATTTGAAGGTAAAGTGCTCTCTCCTAGAGTTTAGTTGGGGTGGAGAGGCACACCTCTTTTCTGAGACAATAGGTTCCTTTATATAGAGTGTGAAGGACGACTGAGGGCTTCACTGAAGTGATAGAAATGAATCAGCTAAGGAGAATCAGAATATTTGAGTTTATCTCTTCTGATCGATCGAATGCCGTGGGAATATTCGATCGATTTCTTCATAAAATATTTATTTCGTTATCTCCTGAATCTTCTCACGCGCTTCCTGTTGTCTTCAGATATTGTCCGAATATATGGAGTGATCCCGTGCAGTTTCTAGAAGTTTCCTTAGTTATCCTCTTTCTGGTCTATCGATCGTTACATCAGTCAATCAATTGGGCCTTAAGAGTAATGGGATTCAGAAGGCTTCTCTTCAATGTGTGGGCTGTAACTCCAGGGCTATTTGGTCGAATAACTTGATTTCAGGCCCATGTGACAGCTAACTCATGTGGCTTGCTTGTCTCCAAAATTCACTTCAATCCAATTTGCGCATCATCTTCATTCGAGCATCCTCTTCTCGCATCGTATTTCTGTTTTAAGCGAGAATGTCCATTCTATAACTGAAAAGCTCATTTTCTCCAAAAACATTTTGAAAATATAAAATGCTGAAAATCATAACATTTATCTTGAAATCATTTGGTTTTATTATCAAAAGCACTTGAAATTCATTTTGAAAAGTGGTAAAATATCAGTCTTTTCACGTATCATACGTGAAACAAAATAGGACAAAGTACTTGTCAACCATTCTTTCTTCATAGTATCATATGTGCTGTCAACCATTCTTTCTTCATAGTTGTCCAAATATAATATTATTTTGGGGGTCGGATTCCACCCCCGAAGATTGATAGCATGAACCAGTCAACGACAATGGCCCACGATTTCTTTGACAAGCCTAACTTGATCTTCCGATAGATGATTGAACTCTTGGACGTGGATTTGGACCTACGATGGACCAAAATCATGCATCATTCCCGCGAGCCAACTAGAGAGAGTTGGCCCGCGGGACATGTTGGCTTGCGAGCTACGAATCAGAGTAGCTTACGGGCCACATCCTCTTCGTAGCTCACGGGCTACATCCTCTTCGTAGCTCGTGGGCTACGACTTGAAGCGTGAATCGCGGGCCACGTCTTCTTCGTAGCTCGCGGGCTACACCTTCAAACGTGGCTCGCGGGCCATGCTTCCGTTTTGTTAAATCATTCATCAAAAATCTGCGGGCCAAGTCCAATTTGGGTCCCGGCGGACCTTCGACAAAGCTAACTCAAGCTATCGACGAACAGTCGGATGCAACATGGCCCACACAGAAACTCACCAATTCATTCCACGACAAGTCAGAACCATGCATCAAGACCAGCGGGGTCGCGAGCTACGATAGCCGAATGTGGCTCGCGGGCCACATCCTTCGTGCACCCTGCGGGCTACAATGCTTAGCATGACTCTTGGACCACGTCTCTCGACGCGTCCCTCAGACCAATCCTCCCGATACGTCCCACAGAAAAAGTTTCTACGGGTCCTGCGGGCTACGTCCATCGTGTAGCTCGCGAGCTATGACTCCACGCAAAGCTCGCGGGCCACGACTCTCCTCTCTAAATCCGCTGGGCACGATTCTCTCGGCATGTCCCACGGATAATGTCACTCGACACGTCTTGTGGACAAGATACCATGCACAACTCGTAGGATTGTTCCCATTTGAACTCCACGACTCAAGTCATCCCGTGGGTCCCAATGGATCTAGCATCTTAAGACCATCGATAACTATGGATCCACGATGAACATTGCGTTACACGATCGACGACGATCTTCGTGATCACACTCTTTTACCCTCGCTAAGGTCTTTTTCCACGTGGTTTTTCTTACCAAGGTTTTTAACGAGGTGATCATCCGAACACATACGACTCACGAGATTATCGGACATTCTCGTGGGTCCAGAAACACTCGTATCTAGCCAAACTGCCTAGTTCCATGTTGTGGGAATATCCATTTTTTGTCTAGACAAAACCCTACGATATGATTTGAGCTCCATCAAGCGAGAAGGTTCGAGAATAGTATCATCAGCACATCTCGGAGAAAAGGAAACTTCCAGAAGACTATCGGAGAAATGGAAGCATATCGGCGGAAAATGGAAGGTGGCCCACGATGGAAAGGAAGAATCTTGAGCCCCAAGGTGGTTTAGCTAAGAGTATATAGAGGATCTAAGGTCGTAGGTCTTAGATCATCTCTTACATCTTCTTCTCTATCGAATAGCTTAAGTCTTAACAGCTTGTAATTCGAGAATTCTCTTTACGATCAATAAACGACCCCACTTGCTTCTCTTGTTCTTTGTCTTTTATCTTTACTGTCTGAGTGGTTCACACATTGAGTGGCGACGATCCCTTAAAGTTTTGTAAGACAAGTTTTTGGTTGTGTGTGAATTCTAGCCCACGTACACAAGTGTGATTTCTTTATGCGCCTCATTTCTATAAAGAATAACATTAATACAAAACGAAATGGAATAATACTCGCTTCGCATTTTCTTTAATTGATCAATTCTGAGTTTTTAGTGTCACACAACACAGAAACGTAAGCTTTGGACTTGATTTAGGAGCCTTAAATTTTTATTCCGACCCAGATAAGAAGAAGCTGAAATTAGGATCGATAGGTTCATCAAAACGAGGTAAAAATTGGGTTTTGGATAATTGGGTCGATTAAGAATCACTCGAATTTTGACGGGTTAGTGTTGAATTTGATCGAGAAGCTGCTGATTTTGAGGTTTAGCCANAAAAAAAAAAAAAATATAAAAAAAAAAAAAAAAAAAAAAAAAAAAAAAAAAGAGGGGGGGGGGGGGGAGGTGAAGAAGAAGAATGAGAAATTGGGGAGGAGGAGGAAGAAGAAGACATATATAGCCATTAATGGAGGAAGAGAAAAAGGAGAAAGAGGAAGAAGAAGAAGGATGAGAAATTGATGAGGAAGAAAAAGAAGGTTTGGGTTGCGTTGCAGAACAAAAGGATAGAGGAAGAAATAACAAGGGATTGTCAGTAAGTTCAAAACGGGTAATATATCATAAAATACAGAAAATATCATACTCATACTCTTCAATTGGTTATGCAACTAATTATAGTGACATTTTTTGCTACTTCTGCCAAATTCCCATATGTTATCTACAATAACAAATATAAGAAACGACTGACGTAAAAATAAATAAATTGATAAGCAAAACGACACGTATACAAATATAACCAATTAGGTACTCGGCAGACACCTTGTGCGGGCTAAAGAGTATGAGAAGTATGCAATTCTTAGTAACTTTCTAAATTCGATTAATATAATTTTCTTAATCAAACAATATGAAAACCTTGATGATAACATATATACCATACATACATACATTACTAAGACATTTTTTTGTAACTTGATTAAAGATTGAAAAACAAAAAACCATATGCAACCTATCAACCCATTAGAGTGCGATTAATAAACTAAAATCTATTGTGTTAAACATATAGCCTAGTTCAAAATACATAATTACTCTTACATAAATTTGCGATTACACTGCAACTATGTACTCACTAGTTTACGTCGTAGCCGTTTTGTAATCACAACGATACCAACTATATTATGACTACAAAGAAAAAAAGATTATGGATTATTTTCTGATGAGGACATCAAACCACCTAGCCAAATAATCCAAGCTCTTCAACTACCAAGCGGACCCATGACCAGGAGCAGGAGTAAAGGCATAGAAAAGAAGTTCAATATCTTCTTAGCTCAGCTGGAACATGAAGGACTAATCCCCCTTGATCAGTTTGAAGCCATGTGACTAACTCCATCCGAGAACTCATAATTGAAGGCTGTCTTCAATCAAGTGCCCACAACTACCCAAAATGTTTCACGAGGCAAGCAACATACCAAATTAAATCTATTTCAGGCAGCTTTGCAGAACATCAAAGATCATCTGAATTGGGCTTACCAAACCCCCCAAAAAGCCAAATAGTGACTGCATGTCCAGTGGATCCTATCATATCCACTAAGGACAAATGTGCTCTTTTCATACCCAAATATGAAGTTCACTTAAGCATGGAGGACCTGTAGGAAGGTTCTAAACCAGCTAAATTATTTCTTCCTATTGGAGAATCAAGTTTGAAGGCTAAGAGATAAAATTTACTCTATTTAGACCCCTAGATACCCTAATGGCTCTGGCGGCAATATCTAAGGCGATTTTCTCTCGACACCCCTTGACGGCCACACTTCTTCCATCCACCACTTCCAAATCTACTCAAGCATAGATCCGTGAAGGCCCTATCTCTAGTATAAACCATATACTATAAGAACTTTTCTTCTTTGCTCTTCTATATTTCTTTTTACTTTCTCTGGGCTAAAATCCTCTGATCCCTTTAAGATTCTACCATCCGCCACTCAAGCAATGGCTAGAAGATATTCCTACGCGGAAAAAGGCAAAGCGATGGCGTCCTCGATCGATCCCTTAGATCCCTACGGATCCAAGTCCCAGACATGGAGAACGATGAGCTAATCCGCAACCACACCCTCACCATCATTAGACGCGTAACCAACAAGAAAGCTCAATGAATCTGGTCACTAATCCCTTTCCTCTCGGATTACTGGCAAATGAGTTCACGACCAATTGGATCTGACCTTGGTGATGGCCTCTTCCAATTCAAATTCGGTTCTGAAACAGATCTCAAATCTGTGCTAGATAACAGATCATAATTCTTTGCTCGCTATATGGTAATTCTTCAATGCTGGGAACCATCTGTATCTAGTGATTTTCCATCACAAATACCCTTTTGGATCCAAATCCAAGGAATTCCTTTCCATTACATCACAGATCCGATTGTCAAGAGGATTGGTGACGGTCTCGGCTTCTTGGAGGACGTCGAACTAAGCCCTACATCAGCACGTATTCGTGTCACCATCAATGGCCTCCAACCCATTGTCACCTCTACGACCCTGGAGTTCAAGAACAAAGCAGAAAAAAGAACTTACCCTTAAATATGAGAGACTTGATAAGTAATGCAAAATTTTCAAACACATGTCTCATGAGGAAAAAGATTGCCAAGAGAGTAGTCAGAACAACTTCAAAACATGGGAAGTATCAAATAGATATGGAGACACATATAGGGTTCACCGACGCTATGTCCAAACCCAATCCAACAATGATTGCTACCAATACAACAGGTATCCCCAATATCAGAGAGTTGATAACAACTGCGACCATCAACAATACCGTCTCCGGGATGATTATGAGCAGATGTCCAGATTTGAACCAGGTTCCTCAGACCTTCGTAATCATCTCTCTAGGAGATCGGACGACAAATCCCAACGTTATAACCCTTACCGATAAGGCGACACCTCGCGTCATGAGAGCCGTTCCAGACAAAGTCCTATGCATTCCTTTGTTTCGGCTAGAAATATAGAGAACATCTTTCCTCCCCAAGGAATTGAATAGACTGATAACAACAAACTTCTTGTCACACATATCTCACAAACTCAGAAACAAGGAGATACAGATAACACTCCAAGGCAAAGAAGACCTCCTCTGGAAAGGAATCAACCAATCATCGAATCACCAGATTCAGATCCCAAAACCCTGGATGATGCTCTTGATGAAGTTAGGAACGTTATGGTACAATACTCCTCATGTGCGGATCGTGTAGAGAGCGCTGCACATAAAGAAAGAATCCGATTAGTTGAGGAAAGTGGGCAAATCCAACTCAATGCGGCAAAACTACTTAAATCCTCCATGATACCATCAGACCCTGAGTCTGAGAACGAGATGATGATCCTACCATTGCTCAGTTGGCAAACAAGATGTCGACAAATTTTCGACTTGGCACAACCACATACAAAGGAGGTACCTCTACTGCTCCCAAGCACACAACAAAGCGGAAGCTAGGGAGACCCCCTCACAGGAAGAAGCAACATGCCAGTTTAGGGCGCGTCCCTGGACCTAGCTTCAAATAACGTCTCACATTGCGAATGCAGTACTCACCTCGCAAGAGACAAAAAAATTCAAACATCCCTCCTCTGGAGGAGAACATAATACCTACATCGCGTGCTTCTATCTCACGCAGACTGATCCCACCAAGTTTAAAGGGTTCAAAGGGCCCGATGGTCCCTCAAAAACCATCCCCAACTCAATGAGAGTTGGAAGCTGGAATTGTCAGGGGTTGGGGAGTACTCCGACAATTTGTAGACTGAGAGAGATATGGCTGACTATCTTTCCAGAAGTCTTATTCCTCACGGAGACAAAGCGACCCGACGACTTTGTTCTTCGGAAATTACAGTGGATGGGTTATTCTTCTCATGCTTTACTTTCTCCTACCAGACAAAGTGGTGGCCTTGTAATAGTTTGGATAAAAGAAATCAACTTAATTGTCCTCTCTTCTTGCAAAAATTTTATAGACACACACATTAACTTGAAGACAAAAACTTTCATGCTACGTTTGCTTACGGTGAAATAAACCGTACAAAATGAAGAGCAGTCTGGAATGAGTTACAAGCAATACATTTGGCCCGTGGAGGCCCATGGTTCCTTACACGCGACTTCAACGACATAGTTGACAACTCTGAGAAGATAGGCGGACCAACTTTAGCCGAAGGAGCCTTTTCGGTGTTTCGTTCTTTCCTATCGGTAACATATCTTTATGACCTCCAGTTCTCTGGTAACCCCATGTCTTGGCGTGGAAACAGATACAATCATTTTATCCGAAGCCGACTAGATCGTTCTTTGGCAAACAGTGAATGGATGGAGCTTTTTTCCTCATGTAGAAGCCAATATCTACGCTTCGAAGGATCTGATCATCGACCCATAATCACATGGTTTGACAATTCCAGAACAAAAAAATGACGTTCTTTCAAATTTGATCAAATCTTAAAAAACAATGAATAAATCAAGCAACTAGTGGCTGATGTCTGGATGAGATCAATGGGCTACACGATCGATAATAAGATCTCTAATTATCGAGTCGAAATCATCAAATGGTCAAAGGAAAAGCAACACAACAACCTAGCAAAAATCAAGGAGAAACAGACGGAACTGGAAACAGCTCTTACGGCAAATGTCCCTGACTAAGTCAGAATTGATGACCTCCAAGCTTAACTCGAGATTGACTACAAAGCAGAGGAGGAATATTGGCGTCAACAAAGCAGAGTTCTCTGGCTCAACTCCGGTGATAAAAATTCAGCTTACTTTCATGCAGTGACTCGAGGGCGAAGGATTTCAAATAGATTCTCTGTCTTGGAAGATAACACAGGCCGTAAAGAGGATCAAATCACGACTGTAATACAAGATTATTTTCAAGAATTATTTACAGGACAAGGAGATCAATGCTTTTATCCAGTACATGAGGCCATTCAACCACGTGTCACAGATGCAATGAACGCCTCCCTCACAGCTCCTCCAACGTCATATGAAATAAAAACTGCTCTCTTCTCTATACACGGTGACAAAGCTCCAGACCCAGATGGCTTTTCTGCCAGCTTTTTCCATGCCATTTGGAAGACAATGGAGAAAGATATTGTGGCCAAAATCCAGGAATTCTTCTCATCCGGTCTAATGCCGTGAAACATCAATGAAAGTCATGTCTGTTTGATTCCTAAATACCAAGCTCCAAGGAAGGTATCAGACTACAGACCTATCACCCTATGTAGAGTTTACTATAAAATCATAGTGAAATTGCTTGCCGCGAGAATGCAACCACTCTTACCATGCATCATCTCTGAAAACCAATCTGCTTTTGTTAAAGGCTGAGCCATTTCTGATAATGTGCTAATCACTCATGAGATACTACACTATCTCAAAATCTCCGGTGCCACAAAACGATGCTTCATGGCTGTGAAAACAAACATGAACAAAGCCTACGACATGTTAGAATGGGATTTCATACGCTTGGTTTTGGAGAAATTTGGCTTTCACTCAAGATGGGTAGAATGGATCATGCAATGCATACAAACGGTTTCATACTCTTTTCTGATAAATGGATCAGCACAAGGCCATGTTAATCCTTCTCGAGGAATTTTACAAGGAGACCCTTTCTCTCCATATATATTTATTCTTTGTAGTGAAGTGTAATCTGGACTTTGTACAAAAGCTCAAGACAATGGCAGCCTACCCGGAATCAGAGTCTCAAGACGAGTACCAAAGGTAAATCATCTGCTATTTGCTGATGATACAATGTTTTTTTGTCGATCCGATTCTCGAAGCTGTGCAGAACTTCAACGTATCATCAAGAAATATGAAAGTGTCTCGGGGCAGCAAATTAATTGTCAAAAATCAGCACTCACCTTCTCCTCCAAAACACCGCTCTCAAACAAAGATGCTGCTAAGAGAATCCTGAATATTACAAAGGAGGGAGGAATTGGAAAATATTTAAGACTTCCGAAGCATTTTGGTCGAAGGAAAAAGGACTTGTTCACCTCTATTATAGATCGCATGAGACAAAGAGGAATTCACTGGTTCACACAATTTTTTATCTTCTGCGGGTAAGCAAACCTTGCTTAAATCAGTCTTAGCATCCATTTCCAACTATACGATGTTCTGTTTTAAAATCCCCATATCTCTTTGTAAACGAATCCAATTTACGATGGTTCATTTTTGGTGGAATTCTAAGCCGCATAAACGTAAGATCAGTTGGGTCTCATGGGATAAAATGATGCTACCCACAAAAGACGGTGGTCTTGGCTTCCACCTTATTGAAGATTGCAATATTGCACTTCTCGGTAAACTCAGTTGGCGAATTTTCAATCAACCAGAGTGCCTTCTTGCTCACATGCTACAAGCGAAATATTGCAAAGATACGACCTTCTTGGACTGTCAACCTACAGGTAACATTTCCCATGGGTGGCGTGGTATATTGATCGGTCGAGACCTCATGAAATAAGGACTAGGCACCAGCATCAACAATGGCAAAGACACACAGATATGGTAGACAAATGGCTGTCCTCGGATCATCCACAGCAGGCCATGGGACCAGCTCCCCATGATAACCTCAATGATACGGTAGACTCTCTCATCATCCCCAACACCAATACTTGGGATATCGATAAGATCTCCGACTCTATTCCTCACCTTAAAGAAGATATCCTGAAAATTGTTCCTAGTAAGCTTGGTGGGAATGATCGTTTATGTTGGTTGCCTACCATCTCTGGTGAATACTCTACAAAAACCGGCTATCATAAGATACATGAAGCAAAGGTCATTACCCCACCCGTCCATCTCCAAGGCTTTCCTTGGAAGACACAAATTTGGAACCTAAAGCTAGCACGAAAGATAAAGCATTTCCTTTGGAAAGCCTTGCATGATGCTCTGCCCTCCAGTGTTACTCTCGCCAATCACACAATCGATGTAAACACATGCTGCCGGCGATGCAATGCGCCTGAAACAACCAAACACATCCTGTTTGAATGCCCTTACGCCAAACAAGTGCGGTCCATTACCCCTATTTCCTCAACAGTGGACACCAATACGATTCCCTCACTGGGTGACATCTTCTCCAAGCTAAAGAAAAGTTCCACTCTGCCCCCTGTTGGCCTTACGATGGATCCTTTTTACCCATGGGTAGCATGGGCCATATGGAAAGCTCGCAATGAGCTTATGTTTAATGCAACTGCTCACCCACCTGAAATAATTCTCGACAAGGCCATCAAGTCCGCTCGAGAATGGCAAAATGCACAAGTGATACAGAGTCCTTCTCCCCACCCACACACCACACTTCTAACCCGAGGCTGCCAACATCTTTGTTATGTCAATGCAGCTTGGCGTGTGGAATCTAAAGCTGCATGTTTTGGATGGGAGATATGCTCAACCAATGCATCATACATACATCACAATTCCGCAACCAGATGACATATTCCTTCAAGTCTGGCAGCTGAAGCACTGGCACTCCTACATGCTATGGAGGACCTTATCTCAAAAGGATGGCTAGAGGTGAAATTTCACTCTGACTCACAGCAGCTTATCCGGCTTATCAACAAAAAGGAAGAACACAAAGAGATCTTCGGTATATTACACGATACACAAAAACTCTCTTCCTCCTTTCATTTCATCAGTTTTATTTACATTTCACGCAATTCAAATGTTGTTGCTGATACCTTAGCTAAAGGAGCTTTACTCCCCTTAGCAGAACTTCGTTGATTTCGTTTTAATAAAATACATTTTCCCGATAAAAAAAAAGACCCCTAGATTAGCTCCTTTTGTTTAAGTGTTAATTTTTCTTGATTTTTGTTGTGTTTTTCCTTTTATTTTTTGCAGGATGATTGTGTTTTCCCTTTAATTTAGGTTTAAATTTGGCTATATAATGCCTTGAATTGTAGTCCTTTTTTTCCACCTTTGATTAATAAAATTGCTTGTTTTTTTTATTTATACCAAGTTTTTTCTCTACTTCTTGTGAGCAAGTACAAGTCTAGAGTGTCATAGAAGTTTCAGCAAGCTTACACACTTGTTGTGGTTCTTTCAATCGACATCTACATCCACCTTATCCCGGATTAACTAGAGAGTTCATTAGACCAACTAGTGATTCAACCCTTGTTGTATCCAGGCCCTTGGAGCTTATATCATTTTTTGTATCAGAGTCTAAAGATCCTTAACCCTTAGATTGTTTCTATATTTTATTATTTTTGTTTTTGCAAATTTTCATTTTATTTGATTCATAAAAATAAAATTGTTGTTATTGATTTGTTCGTAGTTGCAGTTTTAGTTTTATTCCTTTACATATTGTTAAAAAAAAATCTTTTTGTTTCATTTATATTAGCATTGATATTAAAAAAAAAATTGTTTCAATTATTTTTCCATCATTTTAGTTCATTTGTTTGTGAATTTTTACCATTATCTTGTTTGAATTTATTCAGTTCTTTCCTGAAAAATAAATAAATAATCATTTGTGTTTTGTGTGGGTAAAATCACACAATCACTATTTGTTCGAGGTTCTTTAACA
>OVAP01005555.1:0-12893 GCA_900406295.1 Aurinia saxatilis | reverse complement strand
TGGATAGCGAAAGGCTTGAAAGCTAGACCACAATCTAGTTCGTTCATTAATCCCATTCCAATGTCTTCGAGTTGGGCATGAGCTAAACATTGCCAATAAATTCACCGAAAATGATATACCAGGTCTTATATGGCTAGCAAGGTACATCAATGCTCCTATGGCACTTAAATATGGCACTTCGGGACCAAGGATTTCTTCATCATTTTCTTTAGGGCGGAAAGGATCTTTATCCACATCGAGAAATCTTATAACCATTGGACTACTTAAAGGATGCGCTTGGTCCAAAGAAAATCTCTTAAGTACTTTTTATGTATATGTCGTTTGATGTACTAAGATTCCATCCTTTAAATGCTCAAGTTGTAATCCTAAGCAAAACTTTGTCTTCCCGAGATGTTTCATCTCGAACTCTCTCGTCAAGTATTCTACAGTGTGAAATCTCTTCAGAAGTTCCAATGATATTTAAATCATCAACATATACTGCAATTATGACAAATCCTTGCCCATATTTCTTTATGAAAATACATGGACTGATGGGGTCGTTTTTATAGCCTTCTTTCAACAAATACTCACTGAGGCGATTATACCATATGCGTCCTGATTGTTTCAATCCATACAAAGATCGATTTAACTTTATGATGTATTGTTCGTTTGGATTTTCATCTGGTACTTTAAATCCTTCTAGGACTTTCGTATAAATATCAGTGTCCAGTGGTCCATATAAGTATGTTATGACTACATCCATTAAGTGTAAATCAAGTCATTCTCTTATTGCCAGACATATAAGGTATCTGAAAGTGGTAGCATCCACCACAAGTGAGTAAGTTTCTTCATAATCAATCCCAGGTCTCTGTGAGAAACCTTGTGAGACTAAGCGTGCTTTGTATCTCACAATGTCACCATTTTCATTCCTCTTTCGCACAAAAATCCATTTATGACCTACTGGTTTTACACCTTCAGGTGTATGTACTACTGGTCCAAATACTCGTCTCTTTGTGAGAGAGTTTAATTATGCATCTATTGCTTCTTTCCATTTTAGCCAATCATCTCTTAGTGTACACTCTTGAATAGACTTTGGTTCAGTATCCTCTTTGTCATTCATTAGATCAACTGCTATTCTGTGTGCAAATATATCATCGATGTCGATTTGATTACGGTTCCATCTTCTTCCAGACATGACATAATTTGTCGAGATTTCTTCATTATCAGGTACCTGAATTTCATCTATTTTCACGTCTATAGCCTCTTCTGGAGATCCTTCAATAACATTCTTTACCTCATCAATTTCTGCTCCCTTTCTCTTCCAAGGATTTTTATCTTTGGAACCAATAGGTCTACCACGCTTTATGCATGCCTTAGACTCAGTAGCAGTTTGATATTGTCCTTCTGGAATATCCGTTTGAATTGGAGCATTCACAGTTGGTATATGTGACTTAGTCACTCTAGTAGGGTCAGCAAATGAATCTGGCAATTGATTTGCTAATCCTTGTAAGGAATTATCTTTTGGACTTCTATCTCATATTGTTTAGTACGAGGATCAAAATAATTCAAGGATAGCTCATTCCAAGTAATTGCTTTCTCCAATTGTTTACTTTCTCCCCCTAATGTTGGGTACGCCGACTCGTTAAAATGGCAATCTGCAAATCGAGCTCTAAATAAATCCCATATGGAAGGCTCAAGATACTTAATTATCGAGGGTGATTCATATCCAACATATATTCCCAATCTCGTTTGAGGTCCCATCTTAGTTCGTTGTGGTGGAGAAATTGGAACATATACTGCACATCCAAAAATTTTCAGATGGGAGATATTTGGTTCCTGGCCCAAAATTAATTGTAATGAAGAGAACTTATGATTACTCGTTGGCCTGATGCGAACTAATTCTGCGGCATGTAATATAGCATGTCCCCAAGCAGATATTAGAAGTTTGGATTTCATAAGCAATGGTCTAGCAATCTGAAGACGTTTGATTAATTATTCAGCTAAACCATTTTGAGTATGAACATGAGCTACGGGATGTTCAATATTAATTCCAATTTCCAATAGACATGCAGTAATCATTAAATGCTTCAGACATGAATTCACCAGCATTATCGAGACGAATTGTCTTTAAAGAGAAATCTGGAGAATGTGCTCTTAATCTAATTAACTGAGCAAGCAGCCTCGGAAACGCTAGGTTGCGAGATGATAGCAAACATACATGTGAACATCGAGTCGAGGCATCACTTAAAACCACAAAGTATCTAAAAGTGCCACACGGCGGGTGAATTGGTTCACAAATATGNGTATGCGTTCTAGAAAACTGATGGTTTCATTAGTTACCTTCGCTGGTGAATGCCGTATAATCAATTTGCCTTGTGAACAAGCTGCACATGAGAAATCATTTGGGAGAATCTTATGGTTCTTTAATGAGTGTCCACATGAATTATTGATTATTTTTCGTATCATTACAGAACCGGGATGGCCTAACCGGTCATGCCATACATTAAAATTCGCAGTAAAATTCTGAATAACTAGAACATTTGTCTCTATTGTACTTATCTTAGTATAGTATAATCCATAGGAGAATGCATGTAAACTCCCCCAAAATATCTTTATTGCCTTGGAAAATGTGTGATTTAAAGGTATTTTACACCTCCTTCACATGTGGTCTCAATATGATATCCATTCTTGCGAATATCCTTAAAACTCAATAAATTTCGTTGAGACTGCGGAGAGTATAATGTATCCATGATTTCAAATTTCGTTCCCATAGGCAATAACATACTTGCTCTTCCAAAGCCTTATATAATCTCCGCGCTCCCAGAGACAGTGCTCATACTATTTCTTTTCATTATCATATTAGAAAATTGTCTCTTATTTTTCAATATGGTGTGAGTAGTTGTACTGTCAACTAAGCATAAATCTTCACCATCTATTGCAAATCGTACTTGAAGGGAATTCATTATCTTTAAATAAATAAAAATAGTGTTAATGCATAGATAACAATTAAAAAGCTAAGTCAATCATGAGCAAATGCATCTCAATAAAATAACCAATAATTTTATTGAAATAAAATAATCCAAAAACCAACATAAAACCAGAATGTTGAAATAAAATGACAAACAAAACAATAAAGAATTCAATAAAAGCCCTAGTTTGATTCTCTAAATCGCCATAATTATCTAAATTTCACTCCTCCCCTTCTGGGCGAAGTGAGCAGTCTCCAAGTGAGTTTCATCACCATGATCAAAATTCTCAAGTGAGAAGTCTCCAAGTGAGAAGTCTTCATACACAAGATGATTTGCTTCGGCTTTCTTCTCTTTTTGCTGCATTAATTGTTGATAGAGCTCAACATGCTTTGGGGTACGACATGTGCGAGACCAATGCCCATTTCCTCCGCAACGAAAACAAACATTGTTCACATTCTCTTGTTTGTTAGAGTCTTTACCTTCCCACTGCTGGTGGGAATTAGAGTTCTTGAAAGAACCGCCTCAGCTTCGACCAAATCCACGTCCATGTCCACGACCACGACCGCGGCCACTAAAACCGTTGCTTCGTTCGTGGTGTTGTCCCTTCCTATGGAAGGCTGTCGCATTCTCTTCTGGGAATGGAGCCGAACCAGTTGGACATGATTCATGATTTTTCATCAACAATTCATTGTTTTGCTCAGCCACGAGAAGACAAGAGATGAGTTCAGAATATTTCTTAAATCCTTTCTCACGATATTGTGTCTGTAGGACAACATTATTTGCATGGAAAGTGGTGTATGTTTTTTCCAACATATATGCGTCAGAGATATTCTCACCACATAACTTCAACTTTGAAGTTATTCTGAACATAGCCGAGTGATAATCAGCTTAAAGTCTTATAGTCTCAAATGGGTCCACCCGTAACGAGCTTTTGGTAGGATTACATTCTTCTGGTGATCATACCTGTCCTTTAGATTACTCCAAAGGATTTGCGGATTTTTCACTGTTAGATACTCAACTTTGAGACCCTCATGGAGGTGACGGCGAAGGAAGATCATAGCCTTAACCTTGCTTTGGCTTGATGTTTTGTTCCCTTCTTTGATCATGTTACCAAGATCTGCTGAATCAAGGTGAATTTCAGCATCCAATACCCATGACAGGTAGTTGTTGTTGGTGATGTCAAGAGCGGTGAACTCAAGTTTTGTGATGTTTGACATTCTGAAAAATAAAAATATGATCAAAATCCGATAATGGCAAAATATAAACTTTTTTTTTTTGCAATATGTATATTAGGTGAAAATAAAAATATAGAAAATGATGTGTTATAATTACGAGATTATGTCAATATAAACATATAGATGGCACAAGACTAGGATACAAAATATAAATCCTAGCCGTCATATTTAAATGACGTGATTACATGTGCATGTCATTCCAAATTTAACTACTTATATGTATAGCCATAATAACTAAAATGAGGTATATGATACATGGTGAAGTACTTATATTAATTTTAATAATTAAACGTAAGTTCATGTTAATTTGTTAAAATCATCAAAGATTCAGAACAAAATAAAATAAAGTAGATAATTATTTAGATCAAGCATATAAATAATTATATATAGTTTTTTTTTTAATAATAAAACTACAATTTAAACTTTTTTATGCTCGATTGGAAAATAGATCTAATGAAGAAATCATATAGATCCAGTATTAAGATCAATCAACCGTATCATCGCATATAAAATAAATAGCATATTATACATATATATTATGCTCGTTTGATAGATCAAGTAAAAGGAGATCTAATATATATCTAATATTAAGATCACAAATCAAACTTATCAACGCATATAATATTTTACTAAAACAGTAATTAAACCAACACAATGATATTTATTTGTAAAAAAGAATTAAAATATATCAACAATGATTAGCCTGCTAAGTTACGAGAACAAATCAATAATGATTATATTTGATTAATGTGCCAAAGCACACAAATCATAGTAACCTTAGCATGTTTATATGTCAACTTTAGCATCAACAAATAAATCTTAAATAATCTTAATCAAATAAACAAAGAAAAAGACAAAAAAACAAAGAAGAAACATGATTTGAAAAAAAAATAATAAAGAAGAAACACGGTTACGTAAGAGAAAAAGACGACACGTTTTGAAAAATCAAAAGAGGCAAAAGGAACTTTATAACAAAGAACAAAAACTATCGTAATAACATTTATTTATCTATTTACCTAACTTAGAAGATTAGAATTCGTGCTGATAACATGTTATGAATAGAAATGAGAAGTGTGTTTATTCCATAAGGGAGACAAACTTTATATATGATACAAATTAGGGTTTAGGTTTACCCTTCTAATGGGCTTAGACTAATGGACCCATAGTGGGCATCTATTAATGGGTTCATAACAGTTAAGAGTTTGTCTCTTAGTTTTGTTCTTGTTTTATGTCGAGAATGTCTCCATAAATAGAGTGTTGTTTTTATCACAAGGCCTTTCGCAGTCTTGAGTGGCGAACCTCGATCCACTTCTAACATACACGCTATCTCGGA
Source organism: Aurinia saxatilis (assembly GCA_900406295.1). Classification (NCBI taxonomy): domain Eukaryota; kingdom Viridiplantae; phylum Streptophyta; class Magnoliopsida; order Brassicales; family Brassicaceae; genus Aurinia; species Aurinia saxatilis. The sequence continues at coordinate 7,377 of OVAP01005555.1, read as the reverse complement.
TTAGCTAGAGAGGTCCTTAAACTAGCTAGTGATTCAACCTTTGTTTTATCAAGACCTTGCGAGCTTGTATCATATAATGATGTAGTCCGAAAAATAAGGTTCACATCCACAACTCATCAGCAAATGGAGGAAATCAAGTCTAAATTTCAAATAAGATTTCAGAAGATAATCAACTAATGGATATATCAAGAAGATGTCTAGATACAACGAATCAATCAATCAAAATAAAGGTTGATTTATAATAATTCTCCTTATTTATTTACTGATTGATTTCTGTTATTGATTTAACTGATTCTGTATTTATGTTGATTTATTTGATTATTTGTAAATTGAGGCTATATAAGCTCATCTCTTCTTACATGGTAGACACAAAACCTTTGAATGGATTAAGAAAATGTTTTTTTAAGATATTGTCTCTTATTTTTGCTCTTGTTTTATGTCGAGAATGTCTCCATAAACAGAGTGGTGTTCTTATCAAAAGGTCTTCTGCAGCCTTGAATGGCAAACCTCGATCCACTTTTACCATCCACGTTATCCCGGATTAGTTAGAGAGGTCTTTAGACCAAGTAGTGATCCAACCTTTGTTTTATCTAGGCCTTGCGAGATTGTATCATCTGGTATCAGAGCCGAAATTCATATTATTGAGTGTATTCGTTGTTAAGAGATTGTTTCTTATTTTTGCTCTTGTTTTATGGCGAGAATATCTCCGTAAACAGAATGTTGTTCTTATCACAAGGTCTTCCACAACCTTGAGTGGCGAACCTCGATCCACTTCTACCTTCCACGTTATCACAGATTAGCTAGAGAGGTCCTTAGACCAACTAGTGATCCAACTTTTGATTTATCAAGACCTTGCGAGCTTGTATCATAATCTCGGCATAAAAACAACCAAATCCGAGATACATCACTTGAACCACTCCAGCCATCAATATACCCGATTAAAACTAGAACAAAGAGGTGTGGCAGATCAACATTTCTCCTAAACTTAAGTTATGCATTTGGAAAAGCTTCTGTGGGAGCATACTAGTGGGAGAAAACCTTTGAGCAAGAAATGTCCTCACTACCGCAATGTGTCCCCATTGTGGTGAAGTGGAAACAACCTTACACCTCTTCTTTAAGTGTGAGTATGCTCAACAAATTTGGCAGCTTGTTCCAACAAGCAACATCTTAAACACTTTAGCGATAGAGGAACTAATGGCTGAACGGGAAGCAATAAAGAGACCCTTATGCTTACCACCATTAGGAATCATAAGATTTCCTCTATTGCCCTGGATCTGGTGGTCGCTTTGGTTTGTCCGAAACCAAAGAACTTTCAACACTAGGATAATTCCAGCGCAAGAAACAATCACTAAACCTGTTAGAGAAGCACTTGAATGATATTAACACACAATCAATAAAGAATTCTGCATGGTCGAGAGGAATCACACCGCACAGAATTCCGAGACAGGGTGAAATATGCTGCCACAATGATGCAACTTGGAGGGAAGACAACTAAACCATATATCTCAGATGGCAATTTACTAAGCTTGAAGCTTCGCTGGACATCATATATTTAAAGCTTATATAACAGGCTCCATCTTGGTACAAATTCCCAACAGTTTTTACAAGCACTTAAGTCTGAATTCAAACCAAAGGAATTACATGGTCTAATCCATGATATCCTGCAAGTCTCCTCTTCATTTGACTGCAAATTCTTTTAACTATGTAGCAAGGTAAGCAAATCATGTTACGGACTCGCTTGCAAAAAACTCTCTAAACGTTATACGTTTCCGGATTGGAATGAAACTTTTCAGCACAAGAAAAGGACACTCGATATATTTACGTAATATTCTTTATTTGTTTTATATAAAATCAAATATTTTGGTATACAATTTAAAATTTATTTAATTGATTAAAATTAAAACAAAACCAAACAATCAAAATTTAAAAATTATTGTCTCTCACTTTTCCGGTGGCTGGCATCCTTTGAGCCACCAGAGAGACTTTGTTTTTTGTTTTTTCTCTTCTGTCGTTATCTTCTCTGGTTAAATCGTGCGGCGTATGGTTTTCCTGGTAGATTGGAGCTTATGGTTTCCCTGATAGTTGGGGCTTATGATTTTCATGGTAGATTAGGGCTTATGGTTTTTCCTGGTAGGTTGGGGCTTAACTCTCTCTTTCCAGATAATTACTCTGGAGATAGAGCTTATAGTTGAGATTTTTTTCCCTCGATTTCGCTTGTTGGGGCTTATCTTTTTCAGCTAGGAGACTTGACAAAGCAAAGATACAAGATTTGAAGATTCAAGAGTCAGAAGATTATTTAGACTCTCTAATTAAGAAAAAATTTCATGGTTTCAAGATCAGAAAGACCTTTATGGTTGGCTCAGTAGTATCTAAATAGTTTTATTTAGATTTGTGATATTAGAGTTTTTATGATTTTGATTTATTGTTTTTTGTATTATTCGTTTGCTTACTCTCAATATTAATTCAGATGATTAAAAAACAATCACAATTTACAAAAGAATTCAAATAATCTACATATAGACTTAAAACTCATTTAAAATAAAATAAAATTTTCATAAATATCTCGAAAACTGAAAAGAAAGAAATATATAGATTAAATAAAAAACTAGGTTTTTTTTTTCCACTAAAATTACTTATCTTATTCATTAAGACAAAGGTACAATACAAAAGCCAGCCATCACCGAAGATGCTCCGGAGGACTTTGCCGCGAACCTAAGACGGTTCCGGAGTTCTAAAGTGAAACGATTTACAGGGATCAAATGGACATAAAACACAAGCCTTTTATCGCAAACTAAGAACCAAAATGAAATCAATTGTTGGAAAGAGGAATTAAAAGGTAACAAAGATGGGATCACCACATCTTGAGTCCATCGCACATCACGATGGATGATGCAACTCTTAACTGCAAGCGACAGATTTAAGGCGTGAAGATGGGGCAGACGAAAGCTCTATTAGTCCTTGAATCCAATTACAGTTGGACCTCTTTTTACTGCTCGATCTCTTCTAGGCCGAGCCATTGAGGGTAAAACTGGAAATTGGAAGTTATTGAGAAGAACCTGTGAACCGTCGAAGTTTAGGAGCCCAAATCTCCTCCAAAGCTAGCTTGCTCGAGAACCCAAATTCCACAACCACCAATCAAAATTAAATTGAGACTTAGTCAACAACAAAAAAGCTAGTGAGAAATCCAAAAGGCTCCCTTCCGTGTACAAACAGAACTTGATCAGAATTGGATCGGTCAAAAATAGAAGTTTCCGGATTTGAGATAAATCCGTAACTTTCTCAAGGGTATGAGAAAACCAGAAGATAAGAAAGAAAAAGATTCATATCGATTATCTAATACGAATCAGATCCGATCTAAATCAATTTCTAAATCACCATCCAAATATCCCAACCTTACCGATCCAAATTGATTAGACAAGATTTGATACATCCGAAAAAAAAAAAAAAGAACAAAGATTCCGACCAGTGTCGATGAGTAAAGTCACCGAACACTGATCGGAAAAGTTAAAGCGGTGAAAAGGCGGTGTAGTATTTTTAGAGAGAAAGGAGAGATGGCGAGAGAAACTAGGTTAGTTTCTCCTTTACATTTATACAGAACATTTATATAACCACAAATTATAAACATATTCCACTATTCCACGTAGTAAGCATCCGTGTCGCGTAGGAAGTTTAATCTACATATATGCCTCGTAAACCCAAGAACCCCAGCTAGAACAAAAAGTGAGTAGGGCTAATAATGTAACTACAAACGAAGGGATATAATCCGATCTTTAAACAAAAAGGAAAAAAAAACTCATTTTCAAGAAAATTAAATGCTTACAAACTGGAAAGACACAATTAAAAAAAAACAAAAAAAAAAACATTTGTTCTCTTTCACTGTCTTGTCTGTAGACTGTAGAGTTAAGAGAGAGACGACGTTACAGTATCTCTCTCTCACACGATCAAGACACAAGAGAACTTAACACAGTCGCCGGAATAAAATCTACAAAAAACCTTAATGGAAGATTCTAAAGCTTTTCCGTTCGCCGGAAACTTAGATCCTCGTGCTCAAGAGTTTGTCCCACTAAACCCTATCTCCTCCCCTTTTTACTTTCCGTACACTCCTCCTCCTCCACCACCGCTTCCGCATACGCTTTCACTTCCACTTTCACTTCCACCGTCTTCGTACGGATTATCTCCGATGGAACCAAGAGTTTTCACTCTCTTCAATCTCCCGCCACACCCGGTGATGTTTTCTCATCCTCCACCTCCACCTCCACCACAGCCGCATCCGTATTTCAACAGCGTTTCGTTGGTAGCTCAGCGGTTGTCAAAGTCTCCGACGCGATCTCTCTCTCTAACCCACGTACCTCGTGATGTGACCGAGTCGACGGTGAGACGCGACTTAGAGATATTCGGTGACGTGCGTGGCGTTCAAATGGAGAGAATCTCGGATGGAACTGTGACGGTCCATTTCTACGATCTCCGTGACGCTAAAAGAGCAGTCCGCGAAATTTGCGGGAGACACATGCAGCACCAAGGTAGACTCGGAGAAGGACCGTCGTCTTCATCGGGGCGTGGGTATGTTGCCGGTAAACCTGTGTGGGCCCAGTTTGTTGTTCCGGACACAACCGCTGTTCCTGGAGGTTGTAACCAAGGAACGTTGGTCATTTTCAACTTAGACCCTCAAGTCTCTTCCTTTGCTCTCAGACAGATTTTCCAAGTTTACGGTATGTTTTTGTTATTTTCTATGTCTTGGTTTTGTTAGATCTTCTTTTTTAGTTTCTGTTTCCTCGATTTGTGGTTTTGTCAGGTATTATAACATTTTCAAAGACCTGGAACTTTTTCAATTACAATATTACATTCCTTGTTTACATGCTATGAAAAATTTAGCTAGGTGTATATAGACAGACTAACTTTGGACTCTGTGTGTTGTAACGATATCGTAATATTTGCTTTAGGTCCGATCAGAGAACTGAGAGAAACACCGTACAAGAAGCATCAAAGATTCGTTGAGTTTTATAATATAAGGGATGCGGCAGTAGCGTTTGATCGAATGAATGGTGAAGAGATTGCTGGGAAACAAGTTGTGATCGAATTTAGTCGACCAGGTGGACTTATGAGCAAGTTCAGGTCATCTAGGCAACCTCGACCACCATTTCAACCGCCACAGTTGATGCAGCCTATTACTCTCTCGGAAAACAAGAATGTTAGCACTAGTAATGGAGGAGCTGTTGTTGAAGCCTCTATGCGCTCGCTGTGTATCAGTAATCATGACCATAAAAAGAACCAAGGAACAGAATCCGAAAGCGCGGAAACAAAGAGCAGGAACATTTCTAAGTTGGGGAAGAAAAGACAAACGAAAAGCATGGAACTAAGTCAGTTTCTTATCAGTGAAGAAACCATGGAGGATCCAAGTTGCAGAGATCCACGTACCACTTTGATGATCAAGAACATACCAAACAAGTACAGGTTGAGCTTTATAATCTAATTTATTGTTACTATTATAAAGTTGGAAGCTTTTTTGGTTTTTTTAAGTAATCTCTACGAAACTATGATGGTTGAAAGACTAAATCTTTCTACTCCTCGGTTAAGTATTTATATGGATTTAAAGTTCGTAGCTTTTTCCAACTCTAGGATGTTTAAAGATTAATTAGAACTTTTCTAATCTTTCATTAAAATATTTACTTGGATTTGTGCGCTAAGATGCTGTTTATATATTCAAAGATTTATATTCTAGATAAAATTCTCTTATGTTATGTTCCATCATGCTTTTAATTATCTTCTAGTTTGATATTGTTACATTAATTGACTAACACTTCCAGGATGCTCTTATATTTCAGATTCTCGTAGGTTGTTGTGAAATTCTATCTGAATTTTCCAATGTTCGATATTGTTTGGTTTATGTAGTCAAAAGCTGCTGTTGAATATGCTGGACAATCACTGCATTCACATCAATGAAGCAATTACTGAGGAGCTGGGCGAACTTGAGTCTCATCATCAGCCTTTCTCGTCTTATGATTTTGTGTATCTCCCAATGGATTTCAAGTAATCAAACATCAGAATCCATTGATTGTACTATCTATTATATATCTTGAAATTCAAATCATAACCTTCTGCTTTTATTATCTTAGCAACAAGTGCAATGTTGGATATGGGTTTGTGAACATGACGTCTCCGGAGGCAGCTTGGAGGCTTTACAAGGCGTTTCATCTGCAACGTTGGGAGGTTTTTAACTCGCGTAAGATTTGCCAAGTTGTGTATGCAAGAGTCCAGGTACATATATACTGAACTAATAATACTTGTCGTGCTCGAGTTTTAATTTTCAAACTGTTACTCCGCAAATGCAAGGAACTGCCATGATGATATATAATACTTTGATCTATAGATGCCAAATTTTAAGCTTTTACCTAATCAAAAGTTTTGAACTTAATGATCAGTTTGATATTTTGGTCACAGTGTGTATATTATGTTTACTTTGGATCGCTCAAAATACAGGGTTTGGAAGATTTAAAAGAACATTTCAAGAGCTCAAAGTTTCCTTGTGAGGCTGAGCTTTACCTTCCAGTGGTCTTCGCGCCTCCACGAGACGGGAAGCATTTAACTGAACCCATATCTATCAACATAAACGGTTGCACTAGAATCAATCAGGGTCATAATCTTGAGGAAATGGATGGCCAGGATCAGTCTGTGAGTGGATCGTGTTGTGGCAGTGACCATGATAACAGTCAGTAAGATGGATTTTCCGGCTGTAGTATAGATGGCGGGCGGATTATCACCGTGGAAGGAGGGACATCTTTCTAGTTGTTGTAGTTCCTGTTTTGTAATGTACACCGTTCGATATAAAAAAGGTAAAATGTAAGTAGACATAATTTTAAATTAGATGTTGTACCTATTTTGTTGTCTCAGTCTAGATATGTCCATATCATTTTATTTCTCAATGCAAAAACTTTTTTTTTTTAACACTAAGTGATACTTTATTTGCTTCGAGAGCCAAAACCGGCAAAAGTAGCCGGAGTACAGTGCCGGGGAATAAACAAAATACCCCAGAGTTCAAAAGAAGGAAATTACATGGTACCAAAAAGATCTGTCTAAACCAAACTACAACAACTTTCTAAACTTGACTCTAAGCCTTGAACAACCCGCAAAATCCCAAGAAAATCAGACTTCAAGAAGTTGTACCAAACAACTCCACTACCTCTCCTTAATGAATTAGATTGCCTTGAGAAATTAAGCAGCGCTTGCTACCTCCACTCGAACAATAGGCCAAATATACTGCCTATGCCTTGTAGACCGGTGAAGCAGATGAAAGAACGGACCAACTTACCCTGCCATGGACCACCATCATAGCATGCCAAAAGAAACAGTCTCGACCAGACTATTATTGCAGGAACCAGA